>CM075960.1:3492434-3567434 GCA_038048745.1 Coluber constrictor foxii
ATACATAAATGCTAATCATTTACTATTTACTAATCCTGCTAGACAAGACGCTGCTCTTTAGAAAAGTCAAAATGAAAAAATCTGGGTTAATGCAGAAGAATAAAAAGAGAATAAGAAGAAGATAACGTCAACCAACAAGCTCCCTGGGCTGACCGCCAATCACAAAAGAGTGAGACTGGCTGGTAATTTCATTTAATGGGCCCAGGAACAGATGGAGAGAGAGACAGGCTGTGCTGGAGATTGCAGGTAGAGAGGACAACAATAACAGGCATGAAGGAGACGTCAAGGAAAACCAAGTGTGGAATGATTAAAGGAAGTGATAATGTAGGCTGGAAAAGGTACAAAAAGCAAAAGGAAGGCTCTCTTTGAATTATGGATCTGAGGCAGCTCCTATGACAAGCAAGAAGAACAGATCAATCTGTGCTATATGCCATGTTTGACAACCTTGCCTCTTTCTGTGAGGACTTCAATCCCCAGAATTCCCCACCATCAACTGGTGGGAGGAATTCTGGGAGTTGAAATCCACTACATGCTGATGGGGAATTCTGGGAGTTGAAATCCACTACATGCTGATGGGGGAATTCTGGGAGTTGAAGTCCGCACGTGATGGCAGGGAGATTCTGAGAGTTGATGTCCAGACACCTTAAAATTGCTGAGGATATAAAGACAAGTTGCTCTCTTGAGATCATAATAAAAATCAGAACAGATGCCCAGTTATTGGGAATGGACCATGGGCTTGAAAAAGAACAATAAGGCTGGGCAGTCAAGAGACATATAAACAAGGAGGCGTCAGCAGACAGAAATTGCTAGAATGTTCTTGGAATTGCTATGATTATCTGCAAGGAGAGGTGGAAATGGCAGACATCTGTCCTTACAGTCTCCAAGGGTTGGACCTGATTTGATGGCCCTTAATAATAAGGCTAAACTGGAAATTAAACCAAGAGCCGTCCTCCTCACATGTTATTTGAATTTTATATATATATATATATATATATTTATGAATATCCCACATTGTTCAGTCCGGAAAGCCTCTAAGCGATGTGGAAATATGAATTTGGATGTCTTCGTGTGTGTTTGCAGTTTTGCATTATGCGCTGTATCTCAGTGCAACGTGTACCCCCATTGTTTAATGGTTGTAAGAGCAAAGCCAAGAATGAGAGTCGTATCGGTGGTGTGGAAGAAATGCATTTCCTCCCCGGAGGGAATTTCTTGCACAATAGACAGCTAGTAAACACGCGGCCATCTTTGTTTTCTCCGAAAAGGGCTCCTGCGGAGATGTTTTCGCTGCTTTTCAGCATAAAACCAAATAAAAGAAAAATTCTACAGAGACGAGCAGAGCAAACATTGCCCCAGCTGTTTAGGGACTCTTCAGACAGACGTCAAGTGATGTTTTTAGGGGGAGGGGAAAAAAGGCAAAACTGAACAAAAAAGGAATGTCATATTTCGCAATCCTTGTTGGTCGGCTATTTATAAATCCTTACGATGTATATTGCTATTGTTTCCTGATTGTTTATTTGTACCCTATGACTATCATTAAGTGTTGTACCTGATGATTCTTGACGAATGTATCTTTTCTTTTTATGTACTTCGAGAGCGTGTGCAAAAGACACATTCATTGTGTGTCCAATCACACTAAAAAAATTTGATTTATATGTCGCCCTTCTCCGGAGACTCAGGGCGGCTTACAATGCGTTAAGCAATAGCCTTCATACTTTTGTATATACCTGCTTAGTAGGGCTTTCGCCCCCCCCCCCCAAGCGGTGTTCTTTTTTATACAAAGTCAGCTTATTGCCCCAACAATCCGGGTCCTCATTTTACCTACCTTGGAAGGATGGAAGGCTGAGTCAACCTTGAGCCTGGTGAGATTCGAACTTGCAGTAATTGCAGGCAGCTGCTGTTAATCACAATGCTTTAGTCTGCAGAGCTATCCAGGCTCTGGCCAATAAAAAATTATATTCTGTTCTGTTCTGTTCTATTTCAGCAGCCTCATCTCATTTCCTCTTTCCAAGGAAGCAGGAATTGGGTTTTTTGACAAAAGGGATTAAGAGGTTTGGTTCAATCAGAAGAGAGCTGAAAGGGACCATGGAGGTCTTCTCGTCGAGACCCTTGCTCAAGCAGGAGACGTTACCCTGTTTCCCCCCCCCCCCAAATAAGGCATCCCCCAATAATAAGCCCAATCGGGCTTTTGAGCGCATGGCAATAAGACCAAATGCTTATTTCAGGGTTCAAAAAAATATAAGACAGGGTCTTATTTTCGGGGAAACACAGTATAACCGCGATGGCGAACCGATGGCGCGCATGCCGGAAGTGGCACACAGAGCCATCTCTCCAGGCACGCGAGCCGGTGCCTGTCGTTCTCCCGGATTCCAGCACGCCAGATAGCTGATCTTCACGCACGTGGGAGCGCCGGAAACTGGAAAAGCAGCAGTCTGGTGTACATGTGTTGCCAGGAAGCTGATCTTCTGTTTTCTGTTGTGTGCATGCGCATCAGTCAGCTGGTCTTTGTGCATGCATGCATGCCAGAAACCGGAAGGCCAGGTGGCCGATGTGCATGCGCACGCCGGATACTGAAAGAGCATCCTCCCAGCACGTGCACTCCCATGCCTCCCCACGCCCCTATTTCAGAACTCAGTGCCGAAAAGGTTCACCAACACTGCCCTATATCATTTCAGAGACGTGACTGTCCAGTTTCTTTTAATTTTTCTTTCAGCCTCATGAAACAATGAGTCTCCAAGCTTAGAGGGAAAAAAGAACATTCCCCGTATAGCATTGTGATAGGGTGGGGAAAATTTAGAGGGTGCCGGAGTGCGAATACAGACAGATTGGCATCTCATTAAATTAGCCATGTAATTCCAGGCCTGGTCTGGAAACGATATTTTCCTGGAAAGAGATGCGGCTGCTTTAATGAATCACCAATAGGTGCTATCCATGTCTGAGACGGACCCATTGTGTGTAGGCCAGACATCAGTGCAGTAATGGGCCCACCCCCAGTAAAGGTAGTCTTCAACTTACGACCACAACTGAGCCCAAAATTTTGAATTTTAAGCAGGTGAGTTTGACTCCATTTGACAACCTTTTTTTTGCCACAGTTGTTAAACGAATCGCTCCAGTTGTTAAGCGAATCATACGGTCATGAAGTGAATCTGGCTTCCCAGATTGACTTTGCTTGTCGGAAGTTAACGGGAAAGGATGCAAATCAGAAGTGGTAGTCACTTACCTTCCCTACCAGTTCGCAATTGTGAGTTCCAGTGGTGGGTTCCTCCCGGTTCAGCTGAGCCGGTAGCGGTGACGATATGACGTCACCAAACTGGTTCTCTTTGTTCGGGAGCTGCCCGCTACCGTGTTATTCTTACCTTTTATTTGGCCCTGCCCCCAATTTATTCGCTGCCTCCCAAGTCCCAGCTGATGGGCTATAAGGAAAAAGACTGTTTAAACTTTTGCCGTGGGGCTTCAAAGGGCTGCCCTACAGCTGATCAGTGTTAAAAGGCAGTGTGGTGGTAGCCCAGTGTCTCCAAAAACCAATGGGTAGACCGGAACGCTCCAAGAACAAATGGGTAGATCGGTACAGCTCTGAAAGCAGTTAAAAGCCTGGTAGACCAGTACCTCTGCTAAATCCTAAAGAATTGTCACATGACCATCAAACCTCCCCCACAAAATAAGCCACACCCACATAACCAGTAGTAAAAAAATTTAGAACCCACCCCTGGTGAGCGCGTGCACTCGCTCGCTTCGCTCGCACACGCCACCCCTGCATATGCACTGTAGTTGCACATTACATCTGGGCGGGTGGGCAGAGCGTCCCGCCGTCGCCGCTACCAGTTCGCACGATCCTGACAGAACCGGCTGAATCCCACCACTGGTGCAAATGGTGATCAGATAACCCGTGGGACTTTGCAACAGTCATAAATACATGCCAAGTACCCAAATTTTGATCACGTGATTGTGGGGATACTGCCACGGTCGTAAGTGCAAAAAAAAAAAAGGTCATAAGTCACTTTTTCCAGTACTGTTGTAACTCTGAACTGTCACTAAACGAATGGTTGTAAATTGAGGACTACCTATACTCTGGAATTAAGAACATCCAACCGTTTCTGGTTTTCCCCAGAAATCCCCTAGAAATACATCTCCTAGGGATGGTCCCGCATAGATTCCCACTGCAGTAGTCAAGACTTAATACAGCAAATGTTTCAAAGAACAGCAAGGAGGACACAATGGCGCTTTACATTTTAAAGAACAGTTTCTTTTAATTATTTTTATTGGTGTCAAGTACAAAAAATCAACCAAATGAACCAAAAAAAGTGCTTCGTTGTTTTTTTTTTTAAGCCCCCAATTCCAGGAACAAATCCAGCTCCTTTTCCCTTTCTTCCCGCAGCAGCTTGCCCTCCCACCCCCAAATGACACTCACTTTTACACAAACAAGACAACATACACTTGAGATGCCTACACTTCACTACAATTTTATCGTTGTGGCCTCTTTTGAAAGATTCTGGAAACGGTCCTTTGCAGACGTGAAGAGACCTTCCTCGCTTTCTCTGCAAAAATCAGCATTTCCTAGCATTATGGACTTCTTATTTAAACCAGGGTTACCTTCGTGGTGTGTATATGCACAGAGGAAGCCCCTCGTAACTCAAAAACCTCGAAAGCAACAGGGGGGAAGTTCAAGAAATCTGATTTTCTTTGAGACTTGCCACGAGATGGTTCACTCAAACCGTTTCCCAACTTTTCTTCAGAATGGTCCACCCAAGACCTCTCCTTTCAGGATATGTGCGTCTGTACAGGTAGCCCTCAACTTACGACCACAATTGAGCCCAAATTTTCCGTGGCTAAGCGAGACCGTTGTTAAGGGAGCTTTGCCCCCGTTTTACCACCTTTGTTTCTTGCCACGGGTTGTTAAGCGAAACGCTGCGGTCGTTCCGTTAGTGAACGCGGTTGTTAACGCGAATCTGGCTTCCCCATCGATCACGTAATCACCATCATAAATATGAGGACTAGAAACAAGAGATGGAAATTAATCAAGGAGAGAAGCGACCTGGAATTGAGGAGAAAGTTCGTAACTTCCTAGTGGAACGGCACTCCATCACTGGAGGTTTTTAAGAAGAGACGGGACAGCCATTTGTCTGAAATGATATAGGGCAGTGATGGGTAAACTTTTTGCCATCGCGTGCCAGGAGGGCGGGGGCGGGGGAGGTTCACGCACGGCGCGTGCCCACACCCATAATTCTATGCGCCCGCCCTGCGCATGTGCACGCAACCTCCTCTCCTCCCCCACTCCTGGCGCACGATGGCCTGGTAGGCCTGTTTTCCCTTCTCACCGGACTCCAGATCCTCTCTATGCATCCGGGGAGGGCAAAAACAGCCTTCCCCACCCCCTCGGAGGCCGTCCAGAGGCCTGAAACGGCTCATTTCCCAACTCCCGGTTGGACAGGAAGTGATGTATTTTGGTGTCCCCAGCCTCCAGAGACTCTCAAGGAGTCTCTATAGGAGTCTCTGGAGGCTGGGGACAGCAAAAAACGTCACTTCCTGTCCAACTGGGAGTTGGGAAATGGGCCATTTCAGACCTCCAGAGGGCCTCCGAGGGGATGGGGAAGACTGTTTTTGCCCTCTCCAGATGCATAAAGAGGATCTGGAGCCAGGTGAGAAAGAAAAACGGGCCTTCCTCCCCCCCCCCCAGGTCCTCTGGAGGCAGGAAACAGCCTGTTTCCCTACTTCTGGTGGGCCCAAAAGGCCCAAAAATCAGATGGTCGGCGCACGCATGCGCGCCAGAGCTGAGGTAGCATGCCTCAGCTGATATGACTGCTACGCGTGCCACCTGTGTAAGCTTAGGGTTGGACTAGAAGACCTCCAAGGTCCCTTCCAGCTCTATTCTGATTGATTGACTACCTATAGGTGTCTGCATAAGGAATTAATCACTCAATTAATCAATTCATTATGATTAATTAATTAATCATAAAACTTATGTTTTATCCCAGCAGCGTGCATACATTTGGGCCAGGGGTGGGTTCTAAATTTTTTTACTACCGGTTCTGTGGGCGTGGCTTATTTTGTGAGTGTGGCTTGATGATCATGTGACAATTCTTTAGGATTTAGCAGGGGTCCTGGTCTACCAGGCTTTTAACTGCTTGCAGAGCTGTACCAGCCTACCCATTTATTTTTGCAGGCACTGATCTACTCATGTATTTTTGCAAGCACCGGTCTACTCATTTGTTTTCTTTTAACACTGATCAGCTGTAGGGCGGCCCTTGGAAGCCCCACGGCAAGAGTTTAAACAGTTTTTTTCCCTCTAGCCGATAGCTGGGACTCAGGAGGCAGCAATAGATTGGGGGCGGGTCCAAATAAAAAGTAAAAATAATGCAGGGTGTGGGGGGGGGCGGGGGGGCAGAACTGGTTCGGTGACGTCATATCGTCACCGCTACCGGCTCGACGGAACCAGGCCAAACCGGGAAGAACCCACCACTGATTTGGGCTGGTGTGAGTGCAGAAGGAAAAAGATAGGTGAGAGGATTGTTTTGGAGAACTGAGGCAGAAGGCCACCCAACAGTTCTACTCTAGGTGGTCCTCCACTTACGACAGTTCATTTAGCGACCGTTCAAAGTTACAACAGCCCTGGAAAAAGTGACTGATGACCGTGTTCCACACTGGCAACCATTAGGGCATCCCCGTGGTCACGTGATCAAAAGTCAGATGCATGGCAACTTGACTCATACTTATGACGGTCGCAGTGTCACGGGGGTCACGTGATCCCATTCTGTGACCACCAAAGTCAACGGGGAAGCCAGATTCACTTAACAACCGTGTTACTAACTTAACAACTGCAGAGTGATTCGCTTAACACCTGTGGCAAGGAAGGTTGTAAAATGGGGCAAAATTCCCTTCACAACTGTCTCGCTCAGCAACAGAAATTTTGGGCTCGGTTGTGGTCGTAAGTCGAGGACTACTTACACTTACAATGTCTACTCCTAGACATCATACTCTATAATGGTGTGTGAGAAAGACCTTGGAAGAAGGAGGCAGGAGATGCTGCCCAAATAGGTCCCTTCCAACTGTTATTCTATTCTATATATATGGTTCTCACAATACACTGAACCATCGTATGCTCAGGTGGAGTGGATTTGCAGTTTAACCACCAAATGACCTAACCGAGGTTATTCCCAACCAATTCTAGCCTTCAGTGGAAATTCAGCCTCTGTTGTGGCCTGTCAGCGGCCTGTGCAGCTAGTTGCTGATTCCGACAGCGAGGAGGCTGGTGTGGTGCTGCGCCAGCAGCCTATGCAACTGGCACTCGAGTCAGACAATGAGGAGGCTGGAGAAGATGTGGTGCCAGAGGCGGGGATTCAGCCAGGGCCTTCAGAACCTCCAGAAGCTCCTTTAAGTGAAGAGGACGAAGAGGAGGAGCCTCTTCTTGATGCACGGGTGCGCAGAGCTGCCAAAAGGCAGGAGTGGCTCCTCAGGAGGAGGTCTCCTCAAGAGTAAGGCTTGGGGCTAATTGGCCACTCCCTTAGTCTATTTAAGGAGGAATGCAGACTGAAGCAATTTTCAGGGAACAACTTCGTTCACATACCTTCATGTCTTGTCTTTCTTATCTTATCAGCTTCCTGCAAATTGCTTCTGGGCGTCCTGCCAACCACAGTAAGCTTTCAGTTATTATTCTTTGAATTCTTGGCGGCTGTTAATGCAGTTAATTAACAGCCGTTGTTGTAAAAAGACTGATTTATTTACTAAACCAAGGTTTGAACGGACTTTGTGTGCGTTCTTTAGGGTGCGTAGCTGGGGCAGAACAGCCTCCAGTGTTTTGACTGATCGGGATCATTGTGTCTTGTGAATGCAGCCGTTCTCTCTCCTGTGGTCTTCAGCCCTACCATGATTTGGGCCCGAGATTGTTCCCTATTCCCTGCAATTTAATCCTTTTATTTTAAAAGCATCCGGGGATTGACTCTGCAGTTCTTCACATGTGAAGCAGGCATCCTAGTCCTGATCCTTCAAAGATGGCGCAGTGGCTAAGAGTCCTTCAAAGGTGGCTCAGTGGCTAAGACACTGAGCTTGTCGATGAGAAAGGTCGGCAGTTCGGCAGTTCGAATGCCTGGGATAGGTCTCGTGCGTGAGCAGGGGGTTGGACTAGATGACCTCCAAGATCCCTTCCAACTCTTGTTACTGATGATGACTGATCCCAGATCCTTCGCATATTCTCCCCAAAAAGTGTGAAGCAGGAACATCAAGCCATCTTTTGTAGCCCTGAAACCTGGGTTTGCTGATCCCCTCACCTGCCTCCCCTCTCTAATTATTCTCCTTGTTTGGCAAGGAGACCCCCCACCCCCCCGCTCTGATTTCCGGCTTTCCCCCTTTCCCCTTTGTGACCAGTCGGCTTCTCTCCCTGAAATGAATATTTATATGTGTAGGGAAATCACATTGGGACGCACACTTTCCCAGGATCCACCCAATGGTGGAATGGACACCCCTTCCCCCATTCCATCCCCCCTCCCACCCCCCCAACCCCCACCCCCCCAAATGCATCTGTTTCTCACAGAGTAGCAACATGAAGCATTCCGGGCTCATCACTCTTATATCCTCCATAATAAGGAAGTGTGAGCATTGTGGTCCAAGATTGCCTCTTTGGCCGTTTTTTAAAACAACTTCGGCGCTCAGATCCGATTGGAGAAGGAGATCCAGGCTGGAACTGGTTGCACCTGATTGCACTCGTCGGTCGTAAAATGCTGATTTTGAACCCAGGGTCCTTTTGCCAGGGGGCTCAAGTCTCTCCACCTGTTGGGATCCACTCCTCCGTCAGTCTGGGAAAGCCCATCTCTGCCCAGCTCAGAGATCGGAGTTACAAGGTGAATCCCGGGCTATTTGCAAACTCGGTTGCTTGGCCAATGCTTGGTGTCCTCCCAGCAGAGTTTCTTCTGGCAAGCCAACATTTGCTCAAGGGGAAAATTTCACGCTGCAATCGGACGTCGCCAACTTGTACTTGATTAGTCCTGAGGATGGAGTGTTGGCAGGTCGGGATTTCTCAACCAGAGGAGAGCTGGTCTCTACATGGACAAGGAGGGGTTAAAAGAGAGGAGGGGTAGGGGAGATTGGGAGCACACCATACACCCCAAAGGAGACAGTTTCTGGAGTCGGTCCCACTTCTAAACTCCCCAGCATGCGACTGAGCTGGCCATGCGCACAAGTCCGTACCATCCGGCACAACGAACAGCTCAGCAAAGCCTCAGGGATACGTCAGGAGGGGTTAGGAGATACTTCCAAAAGATGCTGGACAGGGAGACGGGGGTAGGGGGGGAAGGACAGGGGTGGGGGGGTTAAGGTGGAAAAAAGAAGAACAAAAGGAATAAGTACAGAAGAAGCTGCAGCGACAGACCAGGGCATGCAAAAGAGACACACGAGGGGTGGGGTGTGTGGGGCACCATATTCCTTGGGCAGAACATCATGTGCCGGAAGCAAAATGACGGGTCAGCTACGGGATAGATCTTCCTCGGGCCGGCCATTCCTGCAGGAATGCGGTACAGATAGTCCTCGACTTACAACCACAATGGTGCCTGGGATGTACATTGCGTTAAGCCAGGAATTTTGTTAAGGGAGTATTTTGCCCCCGTTTCACGACTTTTCTTGCTATGGCTAATTAAGTGAATCGCTGAACGTTGTTAAATTAGTAGCGGTAAGTTGTTAAGCGGATCTGGCTCCTCTGTGGACTTTTGTCTGTCACGAGGCCGCAGAAGGGGATTGCGTGACATGCCAGCCCAGGATATTTCAACCGTCATAAATACGAGTCAGTTGCCGAACGTATCCGAATGTAAATCGTGTGACCGCGGGGAATGCTGCAACAGTGGTAAGTGTTAACAATAGTCGTGAGTCCCTTTTTTTCCGGCCCGTTGCAGCTTGGAACGGTCAGTAAACGGACTGTTGTAAGTCGAGGACTAAATGTACTTGGCCAAGGAAGTTAAACAGGAGCTCTCTGAGGTCCTGGACCAGCTTTCACAACCTGGAGGATTGGCCCGACGAGTATCGGTTTTCAACTCCCAGGGTTCCCTGCAAGGGCGTGCGGCCTGAGGAATTCTGGGAAACGAAGTCCACTATCGTACTTCTCCCCCTGGTGACGCACAGCTCCATCCGGTGAGCTTTCCGAGCTGGGCGGCCAAAGAACTTTGAAGAAGGAGATCGATGCTGAGGCAATGGGGGCACCAGCCAAACGGAAGCAGAAATGAGGGGAACAGACGCCGAGGAGTGGGGGAACAGGAAGGAAAAACGGGGGAGGACAAGGAGCAAAGGAGGGAGAGATGGAGATGGAGCAGAGAAACAGAGAAGGCAGCAGAGTTAAAGAGAGAAAAGTGTAGGGCAGCTGCCCCTAACCTTTCAATGGGGCTGGTTCTCACAATGTTATAGTTTGCAAAGAATAAAGGGATTGCCCGCTTTCAAATTAGATGTGGTTTGCCTTTGGACAGGAGACCACCAGGAAATCCCAATCAGCTTGGACAGGAGACCATGAGGAAATTCCCAGTTCAGATTGGGAAGTCAAAGACCCACCCGGGAAGCGGGGATGGGCACGGCCAACCACTTCTGTGGTGCTGTTAAGAAAACTCTTATCAACTCAAGTCAAGCTCAACTCAAAAACTTTATTAAGTCCAACATCTGGAGGACGCTGTATTGGGGAAGACCCTCCTACGAAAATATCATTCTTTCTTCTCTCCTGTTCTCTTTTAGGGACTGCTTTAGTGAGTTGCTATCTGTTACGCAACTCCCATCCCAAACCTCCCCATGAATTCTGTAGATAGATACGTTATGCTCAGCTGGATCAGCTACCTCAGGGGTGTCAAATTCAATTTCATTGAGGGCTGCATCAGGGTTGTGTTTGACCGTGGAGGGGCCTGGGGTGTGTGTGTGGTCAGGGTGGGCATGGTTGACGTCACTCATGTTGGGGGCACCTGTGGTGGCCCAAACACTCTAAAAGCAAAAACGGACTCCTGATCTCCGTTTTCAGCTGGGACCCTCTGTTGTGGCCCACTAGCGGCCAGAGGAGCTGGGAGCAGAGTTCGACAGTGAGGAGGTTGGGGAGATACTTGGGCCAGTCCTGGGGGCTGGTGAAAGCTCAGACAAATGCTCTGTATCGAAGGCAGAGAGGGGGCTAAGACCATCTGATAGTTATGTGCAGCCTCCGGAGTCTGACAGCAGCGAGGCAGAGGAACAGCGGGAGCCTGTTCCCAGTGCGCGCATGCGCAGAACTGCACAGACGACAAGAACAATGAAGAAAACAGGGTCGACTTGGGAGTAAGGCTTGGAGATGATTGGCCCCTCCCATAAGATATGAAAGAAGAGCGAAAGGGACATGAGCTTTTGCAGGAAGCAATTAGGTCGTCTGGCCGATTTGAGATTTGAAAATTCTGTTTGTGACTCTGTGCCAAGTTTGGCCTTGCCCTGCGTCTGGAAATTAGCTCTTTGGGCAGCGTTCCACGTGAGATAAGGTGGGTGTTGATAAGCTTCCTCTGAAAGACTGTTTATCAAGCCTTGCGGACTGTAAATGAAAGTAATTTACAGTCGTATAAATGAAAGAGGTTTTGCGGGACTAAGATTGTGCTTTATACTTTTGCTGGCAGAGACACTACAGGCTGGGTCCTTTGCTATTTCCAGAGCAGCCCCGCTGGGCAGATTTAAGCACCCCACGGGGCAGATCTGGCCCGTGGGCTTTGAGTTTGACACCCCTGGGCTACCAGATTCGTCTAGCTCAGCAGTCTTGTTTTCTAAGGCAATGTTTCTCAACGCTGGCAAATTGACGATGTGTGGATTCCCAGGACTTTACCTGGTTGTGTGTGAGTGGATTATTTGCGCCACTGAAGATTTACAAAAATGTAAATCTAAAAATAAAGCAGGCAGGTAGAAGGGGGAGAGAAAGAATGCGATTTGCAACATTTGGGAAAAATGAGAAGCCATGGTCGCAACTCATCAGGGCAGGGAATGGCAGGATCATTAGCTCCATCTGTTGAATATCTGCCTGCTGCATGGTGAGGGAGCCATGCCATTAAATGCTTTTAGCCCTGATGATTTTAAAGATGGGCCTGAAGACGGACTTCTCTTTCCGGTTGTCCTACCTTGACTGAGAAGCTGTAAGTTGCGGACTTCCTCCCGCACCTGAAGCTGGAGCACCTGTTGGAGCACTTCCTGTCGCTGAGACTCCTGGATAATCCCCATGCGCTGCAGCTTCTCCCCGTTCAATCGCAAGAGGGCCCGACCTGCCAAAAAAGGAAGCAAAAGAATGGCTCTTCCACCCCGCTGGTGTAGTCGATAAGGCTGTGAGTTCAAATCCCACCTTAGACATGAAAATCAGCTGGGAGACTTTGGGCCAATCCCCAGGAGACAGGGAGTTCTAGTCCCATCTTAGCCATGAAAAGCTGGCTGGGTGACTCTGGGCCAATCCCCAGGGGGACGGTGAGTTCTAGTCCTGACTTAGCCAGGAAACCCAGCTAGGTGACTCTGGGCCAATCACCAGGAGACAGTGAGTTCTAGTCCTGCCTTAGGCATGAAAACCAGCTAGGTGACTTTGAGCCAATCATCAGGAGACGGTGAGTTCTAGTCCTGACTTAACCAGGAAACCCAGCTAGGTGACTCTGGGCCAATCACCAGGAGACAGTAAGTTCTAGTCCTGCCTTAGTCATTGAAAACCAGCTGGGTGACTCTGGGCCAATCCCCAGGAGATGGTGAGTTCTAGTCCCGCCTTAGCCATGAAAACCAGCTAGGTGACTTTGGGCCAATCCCCAGGAGACAGTGAGTTCTAGTCCTGCCTTAGCCATGAAAACCAGCTGTGTGACTCTAGGCCAATCACCAGGAGACGGTGAGTTCTAGTCCCACCTTAGCCATGAAAACCAGCTGGGTGACTTTGGGCCAATCCCCAGGACACTTCGATTTATTTATTTTCATCAGTTTACATATACACTTCTAAGCGACCATGGGGACACTGCAATGGTTGTACGTCTGAAAAAAAAAGTCACTTTTTTCCGTGCCGTCGCAACTCGGAACGGTCACGAAATGAGCTGTGGTAAGCCGAGGCCTATCTGTGTTTTGAAAAGCAAATGTGAGGTCTCTTTGGAGGCGATTCAACCAATTTTAAACTACCAATTCTGTGGGCGTGGCAGGGGAAGGATACTGCAAAATCCCCATTCCCACCCTACTCTGGGGCCAGCCAGAGGTGGCATTTGCCGGTTCTCCAAAGTACTCAAAATTTCCGCTACCGGTTCTCCAAAACCTGTCAGAACCTGCTGGATTTCACCCCTGGTTTCAACGGCTCGTTCTTAATAGCTCTTCGCTCCCTCCCACAGTCCATAATGCAGCATCTGTCCAGACGGATGACTTCTCGTAGGAATTCATTTCCTAAGGCCCGATTATTCTAAGGCCAGCTTTTTATCTTCCATCCCAACTCATTTTGTGGGATTGCCTTGGCGGACGGAGGGGGCAATCTCCTGCGCATCCCCCAAGGAAGGCGCTGGAGTTTCCCATCATGCCTCGCTTCTCGTCGCTAGGGGCCGTCGGCACAGCAGCCTTATAACATCTCCCGTTTTTCCACTTCCTCCGTGTCCAATTTGAGAAGCCCTCTTTTATTTCCAGCAGAAGGAATCGAGTGAGTGGTTCCATTATTATTGTGGCCCCTGGGGCAATGAAGCACTCATTCTTTGTGAATGCAGGGGTGAGGGGAAAGTTTCAAAAAATAATAATAAAAGAACCACTCACACACAGACATATGCAACAAAGGCATTACGCCTCACCCAAAGACAGCCTTCCATATTGATTTCTCATCTCCTGCTATTTTTGTTTTTCCCGCCATTCTGGAAACACACACTGGGTTTTACAATGGGGAAGACAGAGGATAAGCTATATTTAATTCTGGGCCATCCTAACGGAATGAATGAAATCCAACCAACCAATGAAAATAAAACGGGAAAGTCAGAAACAAAACGAATTGAACTACAGTCATCCTGGAGGCCAGACAAGGAACAATGGATGGAAACTGAACCAGGAGAGGTTCCACCTGGAAATAAGGAGAAATTTTCTGACAGAAACAATCAACCCATGGAACTGAAGTTGCCTTCGGCAGTTGTGGGAGCGTCATCACTGGAAGCTTTCAAGAAGAGACTGGACTGTCATCCGTTAGAAATGGTGTAGAGACGTGATGGCGAACCTGTGGCACGTATGCCCAAAGTGGCACGCGGAGCCTGGCATGTGCAATGTCGCCCGTTCCTCTTCTGGCACGCATGGGCACGCGATGGTCAGCTGGCCTTCGTGCGTGCGGCAGTGCCAAAAACTGGAAGCGATGCTCTCCCGTTTTCCTGCGTGAGCATGCGTGCCAGCCCGCTAATCGTCGTGCATGCATGCACACCAGAAACCCGGAAAACTAGCTGGCCAGTGTGCATGCATGCGCCGGAAACCAGAAGTTCATTTTCAGGTGCACGCATGCGCCCTGGGTAGCTCCTCTTCCGGGCTGCGGCCCAGACAAGCACGGGTGCGCTCCCTTTTTGGCACTTTTTTTTTAATTTGATTTATATGCCGCCCTTCTCCGGAGACTCAGGGCAGCTCACAATGCGTTAAGCAATAGCCTTCATACTTTTGTATATTTATACAAAGTCAGCTTATTGCCCCCACAAACTGGGTCCTCAATTTACCCACCTTAGAAAGGATGGAAGGCTGAGACAACCTTGAGCCTGGGGATTCGAACTAGCAGTAATTGCAGACAGCTGGGTTTTAATTACAATGCTTAGTCTGCTGAGCTATCCAGGTTCAGACCCCATTACAAAAGTAGAAGAATCCTGAAAGCCAGTTTGTCAAATTTAGAGTCCGCTTGCCTTGGTTGATTCTGGGTTAGTGGGTGGACTTCACCTCCCTTCTCTTTCTCTTCCTTTCTTCTTTCTCCTTCTCTTCTTTTTTCTCCTTTCTCCTTCTCCTTTCTTCCTCACCCACTCTTTTTCTTTCTCCTCGTTTCTTCTTCTTTCTCTCCTTTCTCCCTCCCTTCTTTCTCCTTTTTTCTTCTCCTTTCTGCTTCTTTCTCTTCCTTCTCCTTTCTTCTTTCTCCCTCACCCTTTTTCACTCTCGTTTCTTTTCTCCCCTTTCTCCCTCCCTCCCTTCTTTCTCCTTTTTTCTTCTCCTTTCTGCTTCTTTCTCTTCCTTCTCCTTTCTTCTTTCTCCCTCACCCTTTTTCACTCTCGTTTCTTTTCTCCCCTTTCTCCCTCCCTCCCTTCTTCCTTTCCTTTCTTCTTTCTCCCTCACCCTTTTTCATTCTCGTTTCTTCTTTTCTCTCCTTTCTCCCTCCCTCCCTTCTTCCTTTCCTTTCTTCTTTCTCCCTCACCCTTTTTCATTCTCGTTTCTTTTCTCTCCTTTCTCCCTCCCTCCCTTCTTCCTTTCCTTTCTTCTTTCTCCCTCACCCTTTTTCATTCTCGTTTCTTCTTTTCTCTCCTTTCTCCCTCCCTCCCTTCTTCCTTTCCTTTCTTCTTTCTCCCTCACCCTTTTTCATTCTCGTTTCTTCTTTTCTCTCCTTTCTCCCTCCCTCCCTTCTTCCTTTCCTTTCTTCTTTCTCCCTCACCCTTTTTCATTCTCGTTTCTTCTTTTCTCTCCTTTCTCCCTCCCTCCCTTCTTCCTTTCCTTTCTTCTTTCTCCCTCACCCTTTTTCACTCTCGTTTCTTCTTTTCTCTCCTTTCTCCCTCCCTCCCTTCTTCCTTTCCTTTCTTCTTTCTCCCTCACCCTACCTTTTACCTCCCTTAGAAAGGATGGAAGGCTGAGTCAACCTTGAGCCTGGCGAGATTCGAACTTACAGTAATTGCAGACAGCTGATCTTTAATCACAATGCTTTTAGTCTGCTGAGCTATCCAGGCACTTGGTGACAAAAAGGTTTGCCATCACTGGTGTAAAGTCTCCTGCTTAGGCGGGGGACGGGGTTGGACTAGATGACCTACAAGGACCCTTCCAATTCTGTTAATCTGTATCTTGATCTGTATCCTGGCCAAGGATCGTAGGACCTATTGATCGTCCGTGCCATTCTTCCGCGCGCCCTGACGGATGCCTACCTGTGATGGCGTGGTGTGAGAAGGCCTCCACGTAGATGAGATAATTGTGTGGGCAATGCTTCTTCAGCCATTTGCAGACATCCTGTTGAGTCCATAGCACCACCGGCTTAGTAAGACTCCCTAAGGTAGGACTGGTGTGGTAGATTCCATAGTGTTCGTAAGTCCGGCTCTAATAGGATCAAGGAAGGAAGAAAAGAGCAAAGAACGGCGTTACAGAGCATAGAATTTGCAGCGTTACAAAACTGGAGTTTTGAAGAATTTGGCACCAACGTTTATTCCTAAAAAGAACATTTACGCACCAATTTATTTCTGAATAAAACTTTTTTGTTTTAAATTAGCAAGTTGTGAATACTCCAACACTGGAGGTTTTGAAGAAGAGATTGGACCACCGTTTGTTTGAAATGGTTTAGGGTTTCCTGCTTAAGCAGGGGGTTGGACTAGAAGACCTCCAAGGTCCCTTCTAACTCTCTATTATTCTATTATTCTGTTATTTTGTTATTCTGGTGGGTTGTTTTACTTTGGAACTGTAACAATCCATGCAAGAGGAACTGGCCATATTTGCATTAGATGCGAAGATCAAATAATTTTTAGTGTGTTCATTTGTTTTGCAAATCTTTTTTTTTAAAATTTGATTTATATGCCACCCTTCTCCGGAGACTCAGGGCAGCTTACAATGCGTTAAGCAATAGCCTTCATACTTTGGTATATTTTATACAAAGTCAGCTTATTGCCCCCACAAACTGGGTCCTCAATTGACCTACCTTAGAAAGGATGGAAGGCTGAGTCAACCTTGAGCCTTGGTGAGATTCGAACTTACAGTAATTGCAGACAGCTGGTGTTAATCACAATGCTTTTAGTCTGCTGAGCCACCAGGCCCTTTGAAATCTGTTTCCCAAAGCACCTGAAGGCCAGACAAGGAATAGTGGATGGAAACTGAACAAGGAGACATTCAACCTGGAAATGAGGAGAAATTTTCTGACAGTGAGAAAAATCTACTAATAGAACAGAAGCTGCCTTCAGAAGTTGTGGGAGCTTCATCCCTGGAAGCTTTCAAGAAGAGACTGGACTGCCATCTGTCAGAGATGGTGTAAGGTCTCCTGCTTGGGCAAGGGGTTAGACTAGATGACCTACAGGGTCCCTTCCAACTCTGTGAATCTGTATCAGTTTCTGGTTTGACAAATTGTACAAAACTAGAAAGTGGGTTGATATAGGTGGGTAGTGTGAACACATTCCCAGGATAATAAGGCTAAGTTTTAGCCTATAGTCCTTTAATTATCTTTGTTGCTCTTCTCCATGCTCTTTCTAGAGTCTCAACGTCTTTCTGGTACTATGGTGAGCAGAACTGGATGTTTATTATCCGGAGTAAGCAATATATATATATATTTTAATCCAACTTCTATACCGCCCTTCTCCCTAAGGACTCAGGGAGGTGTACAGCCAACAGTAAAAACAGCGATACAAAAATTAAAACAATTTAAAACTAAGGAAAACTAATGTAAAAGAGATTGAAGAGAAGGAAAAAAAGGAAAGCAAAATCCATCAGCAACTGTACAGGTGAAGACAAAACTTTGCCCCAGTCACACAATTGAAGCTCTCGCCTTGTTTATAAACACATTGCAAGTACAAATGGAGCAGAGCCTCTGTTGTTTGATTGCAAAGACTATTTTGACATGTTTTTGGACTCCTTATGGGGAGATCCCAGACTAAATACAATTAGGAATGGCTACAAAATTCTTAAACAAAGCGGTCACTAAGTGGAACCAGGACTGTGCTTATGACCTTCCTTCCTTCCTTCCTTCCTTCCTTCCTTCCTTCCTTCCTTCCTTCCTTCCTTCCTTCCTTCCTCCCCTCCCCTCCCCTCCCCTTCCCTTCCTTATATTTTCCTTTTGTTTTACAGACGGTCACTAAGGCTGATGAGGATGCTGCAACAGTTGTAAGAGAAAGTAGTAACTGCTGTTGTAACTGAACGTTCGCTAAAGGGGTGGCCATAAGTTGAGGACTCGCTATAGGTTAAGTGGGTTGAGTACAACCAATTTCACAGACTTGGAAGAAATTAAGTTTGGCAGGGGCCCAGCTTAAAGCATTGCCAACAAATGCCAAACTAGTTCCCGTTGGAAGACATTTCTTCAAAAGTTCTGCCTATCTGCAGTGGCGTGCAGAAGGGAGGAAACCGAGTGACAATGTCATCATGCAAATGTTGCAACTCAAGTGAATTGAAAGCCTGTAAGTCACCTTCATTCGTGGCTGTTGCAGATTTTGTTTTTGTTGTTGCTGTGAAGCTGCAGTTACCCTTAGGATAGTTATTGCTTTATGGAATTTTTTTAAAATGCATTTTTCCTGTATTATTTTATTATTTTATTTTATTTTATTTTATTTTATTTTATTTTATTTTATTTTATTTTATTTTATTATTTTATTTTATTTTATTTTATTTTATTTTATTTTATTTTATTTTATTTTATTTTATTTATTTTATTTTATTTTATTTTATTTTATTTTATTTTATTTTATTTATTTTATTTATTTTATTTTATTTATTTATTTATTTTATTTTATTTTATTTTATTTTATTTTATTTTATTTTATTTTATTTTATTATTTTATTTTATTTTATTTATTTTATTTTATTTTATTTTATTTTATTTTATTTTATTTTATTTTATTTTATTTTATTTTATTTTATTTTATTATTTTATTTTATTTATTTATTTAACGTATGGCTGGTCACACACAGTATTAAAGCACTTCATTTTTACAGGTTAAAACAATTAAAACAATAAAAAAAAGCAATAAGAAAACCTAAAAGGAAAACAGAAATAACATTTCAGAGTTTAATGTCGAGTCTGGAGATCCAGTCAGTAGCTGCCGTTGTTATGCAGAGGAATTTTCCTGTGTTAAACCAATTAACAAAACAAAAAAACAGATTTACATGAAATGGAGACAACAACACAGCTTCAAACTTAATGATAATCATAATTTTAACAAGGAGACCGGAGTAATTATGCTATAAAAAGGCAACTAAAACAGTATGGGCTTCCTATATAGCAGGGGTGGGAAATTATCTCCCCTTTAGGACCTGTGGACTTCAACTCCCAGAATTCCTGAGCCAGCATGGCTGGCTCAGCATGGCTGACTCAGGAATTCTGGGAGTTGAAGTCTACAAGTTGTAAAGTTGGCCATCCCTGCTATGGGGGATTCTGGGAGTTGAAGTCCACACTTATTGAAGTTGCCAAGTTTGAAGAACATTGCTTCATCGTCTCTTCGACAACCACCTCCAAATCAAATGTTGACAGCAAACACATATCAATCTCCCACTGGAGATTGGTGCTGACCAGTTAATCAATTGCCTTTAATCAATGCCCATTTCCAAAATGTCCACCAGTTTTCAAAATGGAACAGATTCCAAATGCTGCGGATACAGACAAAAGAAACCTATGTATCTTTCATTCACAGCCAAAGGATTCAAGTCACGCGAAGGATCCTATTGCTGTAAGTGCAGAATTTAACTCTAACAGGGCAAGACCAAACTACGTGAGTTTGGAATGGGATGTTCAGCCTCCCACCTCAGTCCATTTAAAGGCAGCTTTCCTCCTCCACTGGCCCTTCTCCAGTCATTCGCCCTGGTCAATGGGCTTCTGACCCTCTGCCCTGTACCCTTCGGCACGGCCCATTCGTCGAGACACTGTTTGTCCCTGGTGGGGCCATGGTGCTTCTGCCTGCCAGCATGTGCCTGCCAGTGTGTGATGGGCGATAGGTGATCACAGGGGCTATTCGAATGGCACTGGGACACAGCTTCAGGTGCCAGGGGAAGCGATTTCTGGCATGGGGGAGATGCAGTAGCTGAACATCAGAGCCAGGGGTGAAATCCAGCAGGTTCTGACAGGTTCTGGAGAACTGGTAGCGGAAATTTTCAGCAGTTCGGAGAACCGGCAAATGCCACCTCTGACTGGCCCCAGAGTGGGGTGGGAATGGGGATTTTGCAATATCCTTCCCCCAGGAGTGGGGAGGGAATGAGGATTTTGCAGTATCCTTCCCCTGGAGTGGGGAGGGAATGGGGATTTTGCAATATCCTTTCCCCAGGAGTGGGGTGGGAATGGGGATTTTGCAATATCCTTCCCCCAGGAGTGGGGAGGGAATGAGGATTTTGCAGTATCCTTCCCCTGGAGTGGGGAGGGAATGGGGATTTTGCAGCATCCTTTCCCTGGAGTGGGGAGGGAATGGGGATTTTGTAGCATCCTTTCCCTGGAGTGGGGAGGGAATGGGGATTTTGCAGTATCCTTCCCCTGGAGTGGGGAGGAAATGGGGATTTTGTAGCATCCTTTCCCTGGAGTGGGGAGGAAATGGGTATTTTGTAGCATCCTTTCCCTGGAGTGGGGAGGGAATGAGGATTTTGCAGTATCCTTCCCCTGGAGTGGGGAGGAAATGGGTATTTTGTAGCATCCTTTCCCTGGAGTGGGGAGGGAATGAGGATTTTGCAGTATCCTTCCTCTGGAGTGGGGAGGGAATGGGTATTTTGTAGCATCCTTTCCCTGGAGTGGGGAGGGAATGAGGATTTTGCAGTATCCTTCCCCAGGAGTGGGGAGGAAATGGGGATTTTGTAGCATCCTTTCCCTGGAGTGGGGAGGGAATGAGGATTTTGCAGTATCTTTCCCCTGGAGTGGGGAGGGAATGGGTATTTTGTAGCATCCTTTCCCTGGAGTGGGGAGGGAATGGGGATTTTGCAGTATCCTTCCCCTGGAGTGGGGAGGAAATGGGGATTTTGTAGCATCCTTTCCCTGGAGAGGGGAGGGAATGGGGATTTTGCAGTATCTTTTTCCTGGAGTGGGGAGGGAATGAGGATTTTGCAGTATCCTTCCCCTGGAGTGGGGAGGAAATGGGTATTTTGTAGCATTCTTTCCCTGGAGTGGGGAGGGAATGGGGATTTTGCAATATCCTTCCCCAGGAGTGGGGAGGGAATGGAGATTTTGTAATATTCTTCCCCTGGAGTGGCGTGGGAATGGAGATTTTGCAATATCCTTTCCCCAGGAGTGAGGAGGGAATGGGGATTTTGCAGCTTCCTTCCTCTGGAGTGGGGTTGGAATGGAGATTTTGCAGTATTCTTCCCCTGACATGCCCACCAAGCCACAGAACAGGTAGTTTAAAAAAATGGATTTCACCACTGCATCAGAGGCTCATGGCTTCACGCAAAATGGGCTGAGGCAGGAGGCTGGAGGCAAAGGAGGCATGGCCAAGAGCGGGAAACCTAAAGGTCCTAGACCTCATGAGTTAATCTTCCAACCTCAGAACGGCATCTCTTAAAAGAAAGACAATTTTAACTAATTCAACATTTTTACAAGCGAGCGTACATGCGTCGTTAGGATTGCTGTTCGCCTCATTTTGAGGTTGTGAAGAGATTTATTCTTAACTATTAATTGGAATCTGATTTTTGGTAGCCTTATCGGTAGTCCTCATTTAGTGACGGCCTCCTTTCGCGGCTGTTCAGTTTCGACGGTGCTGAAAAAGTAATTTTATGACCAATCCTTGCACTTATGATTTTTGCAGGTTTGAAAGCAAAGGAAAGCTGAAGGTAAAATCAGAAGCACAGATGCGGTCTCACTTCGTGACGGCTTCACTTAATGTGGCTGGTCCCAATTGTGGTTACTAAACAGGGACAAACTGTAATCCATTATTCTCCATCCTATACTATTAAATCATTCTTTTCTTTTTTTTACTCCTTTATCTGCTGATAACTTTTCCCTTTAAATCTTGGCCGTTTACGGCAGGCTGGATCTAACTAATCCTGATAAGTAAAACTGGAGCAAAATGAAGCTTGCATGGATGGCGTTCAGGACTTATTTCCAAAGGCAAATTGGAAACTGATTTAAACAATCTGTGGCCAAGAGTGACAGCATCTTTTCCTGAAAAATGCTGAGCCCGCAGAAAATGGGATTATCCAGAATTCCTCTGTCACCAAGTTATAAGTAGCCAGCAATTCACTAGCAATTTCCTAGAGACAGATATGGGTTGTTCGAGTTTATTTTTTTTGGCAAATTGGCAAAATGTCTGAATTCGTTTCTCTTCTCCCCCTATTTATTTCAAACCAGCCTACGTTGGCATTAATATGAACCTATGAATGGAGGAGGTAAAACTTGGCCTTGGACACAATTTTCAACGTCAGTGTTTCTCAAACTTGGTCCCTTTAAGACAGGGGTCTCCAAACTTGGCAACTTTAAGACTTGTGGACTTCAACTCCCAGAAGCTTTGCTGGCTGAGGAATTCTGGGAGTTGAAGTCCACAAGTCTAAAAGTTGCCAAGTTTGGAGTTCCCTGCTTTAAGAGGTGTGGGCTTCAAATCCTAGAAGGCCCCAGCCAGCCATGCTGGCTATCCCAGGAGTCCCCAATCATCTCCAGGGCCGGGCCTTGAGCCATTTGGAACTGGGCCACGGAAGTGGCAGGCGAGCATACAGACTTGCGTGAACAGTGGGTGAGCACATGTGCATGGCACGTGCTCCATTTGCGCAAGTGGCCGTTAGGTGTGCCCGCCAGTCGCACAAATGGAGCTTGCCCACCGCTCACAAGGAACCATCCCTGCCCCCCAAGTTGCCAGTCTGCAAAGATGAAAACACCGGGGAACTCTGGGCTAGGCTATTATAGTCAGTCCTTGACTTACGACCTTTTGTTTAGCATTGGAGTAACAACAACCAACTGTAAAAAAAAGTCTTACAACCAGTCCTTGCACTTACAAATGTTATAGAATCCCTACAGTTATACGATCAAAATTTAGGTGTTTTGCTGGGTGTAATATTGCGGCGGTGCAGTGGTTAGAATGCAGCATTGCAGGCTGACTCTGCCCACTGCCAGCAGTTCGATCCTGACTGGCTCAAGGTTGACTCGGCTTTCCATCCTTCCGAGGTCGGTAAAATGAGGAACTAGATTGTTGGGGGCAATAGGCTGACTCTGTAAAACTGTTCAGAGAGGGTAATAATCTACCCCGGGGGTGTCAAATTCAAGGCCTGTGGACCGATTCCGGTCCACGGCAGTGTTTACGTCTTGCCTGCGGGGCGCCCCTTGGAAACGGCGAAGGACATGCGGCCCTCCCGACTTCTGTTTTTAGCTGTGACGGCCTCTTATAGCCCTCTGCCAGCGAAAACAGGGCTCGGGAGGGCCATGGGTGACCCTCCGTTTTTGTTGGCAGTGCTCGGGCCACCACAAGCACCCCCGATACATCCACCCCGGCAGTGGCAAAATGTAAATTTTATTACTACCGGCTTGGTGAGGGGGTAAGGTGACTGGGTGGCCATGGCCCACTTTTTTCTCTTTTTTTACTTTTAAAAGCATTTTTTCTACAACCTCTTCGGCTGAAGAGGTTGTAAAAAAAAATGCTTTTAAAAGCCTCTGACGATCAGGCAACTCAGCTGGGATCGTCAGAGGCTTTTAAATTCGGGGAGTTGAAGTCCACAAGTCTTAAAGTTGCCAAGGTCTATGGCACTACGTAGGTTGGTCAGTAGACCTGCACGAAAGTCGATCCTGAAAAGATTGTTGCCGTAGAAGTCACACTGCCAGGTGCCTCCGACGTTTCCAGGCCTTACGTCAGCAGCTCCATGGCTGTCACTGTTGTCCTTTTTATTTATTTATTTATTCGTTTATTTATCGAGAGGTGCCCGGTGCTGTCCTACCTGGGAGTTCTCGGTTCCCGGTTGCTGAAGGAGCTTGACGGGTCTCCCTCCGGCTGTCCTTTGGCTTCGCCCGTCGTGCCAGGTGAGATTGCCGCCCGAATTCCTCTGCAGGCGGTAACTGAGATTCTCGGCCGATACGGTGTGCTCCAAAAGATTCGGGCAGAAGCCAAAGTGAGTCGCAGCCACTGTGGAGCAGAGAAAGTGCAAACTTAAATGCTCAGCTTCAAGGTACTGGTCGCTCCCCACATTGCGCAGGGAAAAAAATCCAAATATTTCATTTGGTGTTGGGTTTAAGGTGCTGGAGTAGAACCCAGGAGATGGTGAATTCTAGTCTCATCTTAGGCATGAAAGCTGGCTCAGTGACTTTGAGCCAATCACCAGGAGACGGTGAGTTCTAGTTCTGCCTTAGGCATGTGGCTCAGTGACTTTGGGCCAATCACCAGGAGACTGAGTCCTGTTTGTGGAATGTGGCTCTGTGCATTTGAGCCAATCACCAGGAGACAGTGAGTTCTAGTTCTGCCTGAGGCATGAAAGCTGACTTGGTGACTTTGGGCCAACCACCAGGAGTCAGTGAGTTCTAGTCTCATTTTAGGCATAAAAGCTGGCTGGGTGACTTTGGGCCAACCACCAGGAGACAGTGAGTTCTAGTTTTGCCTTAGGCATGAAAGCCGGCTGGGTGAATTTGAGCCAACTACCAGGAGTCAGTGAGTTCTAGTCTCATTTTAGGCATAAAAGCCGGCTGGGTGACTTTGAGCCAACCACCAGGAGACAGTGAGTTCTAGTTTTGCCTTAGGCATGAAAGCCGGCTGGGTGAGTTTGAGCCAACTACCAGGAGTCAGTGAGTTCTAGTCTCATTTTAGACATAAAAGTCGGCTGGGTGACTTTGGGCCAACCACCAGGAGACAGTGAGTTCTAGTTCTGCCTTAGGCATGTGGCTCAGTGACTTTGGACCAATCACCAGGAGACAGTGAGTTCTAGTTCTGCCTGAGGCATGAAAGCTGACTTGGTGACTTTGGGCCAACCACCAAGAGACAGTGAGTTCTAGTCTCATTTTAGGCATAAAAGCCAGCTGAGTGACTTTGAACCAATCACCAGGAGACGGTGAGTTCTAATCCCGCTTTAGGCATGAAAGCCGGCTGGGTGACTTTGGCCCAATCCCTCCCTCTCAGCCCAACCCACCTCGCAGGGTTGTTGTTTGGAGGAAAAGAGGAAAAGGAAGAACCATTACGAATGTTGACCACCTCGAGTTAATAAAAAAAGTGGGCTCAAACCCTAATAAATATGTACAGGATAATAATTACACCTGGTTAACTGCTGTCCTCTCAGAGAGCCAATGGGGCTTCTCTCCCCTTTTGAGGTCTGAAACCCTGTTTGCTTCCGCCGCTCACTTTGGAGGCCCCGAAAGGTTACCGATGAATGGCAGAAGCTCGGCAAGGATGCCTGCCGGTTTTAGACGCTGACGGGAAAAATATCCAAGACAGAAACTCCCTCTGTGCGATCAATAACACAACACAGGCAATTTTTTCCCCCTGCAGACTTAAAGTAACCCGATGTCAGGCTTCAGCGTCCTCTTCTTTTTCAAGGACCCAGAGACACACAAACACACACTCACAAATACACACTTCCTCCTTTTGTTTCGGCAGAGACGCCAACAAAGCAGCCAGTGTCATGGAGAAGATTTACTCACTTCAGAGCAATTAAATCCAAGGGCCAGAGATGGCCAGGCGCTCAGGCCTTCTGGCAATTTCGAGATAGGCTGAACAGCCAGCCGTCTGTGCCAGATGCTGACAAATTATTCACCCCGATGTGTGAGATTTATGCCGTATTTTGGCAGTGCTGGGCCTCTCCTTTCAAATAAATCTGTATCGCTTGTTCACCGGGCTTGAATGATGCAGAAGACCGTCTGCCCGGGGCAGCTGAATACCCAGCTGGGGAACTGGAGCCCACAAAAAGGAACATCTGTTTATTTATCGGCTGCACCAAAAGAATCGTTCTCTCTTGTCTACGTTCACACAACACTCCGGATCCTAAACTCAGGTCAACAGATCAGAAATGGCATTCGCTTACCTTGCAATGCACAAGCAGCTTACTTAGTGGCTTCAAAAACTAGGAGATGGTGAGTTCTAGTCCTGCTTTAGGCATGAAAGCTAACTAGGTGACTTTGGGCCAATCACCAGGAGACGGTGAATTCTAGTCTCCCACCTTAGGCATGAAAGCTGTCTGGGTGACTTCGGGATTCTGCTACCAATAACCTTTGGTATGATATCATATATCATGTATTATCATATATCATATCTATCTATCTATCATATCTATCTATCTATCTATCTATCTATCTATCTATCTATCTATCTATCTATCTATCTATCTATCTATCTATCATCTATCTATCTATCTATCTATCTATCTATCTAATCTATGATAATGATGATAGATAATGATAATGATATTAGATTTTTATCCTGTTCTTATTACTTTAAATGTAACTCAAGATAGTGAACATGCCTATTACTCTTCCCTCCTATTTTCCCCACTATAACCCTGTGAGGTGAGATAGGCTGAGAGAGAGAGGGAGAGGGGAGAGGGGAACTGGCTCAAAGTAGCCAAGCTAGCTTTCCTGCCTAAGACAGAACTAGAACTCACTGTGTCCCATTTTCTAGCCTTATGCCTTCACCACTACACCAGACAGGCTCTTCATAAAGTTTCCTAACAGAGGACTATATAAATATGTGTTCCAGCATAACTCTGGAACGCCTTGAGCAATTTTAACCAGACTTGGAACACAGATGACTTACTATCTGGAAACAAATACTGTGGGGGTAAGACACCCCTGGTGTGTGTGTGTGTATGTATATAGCAGTGATAGTGACGTTTTTTGGCACCAAGTGCCCAAACCAAAATGTGTGCGTGTGCGTGCGCTGGACCACCGGAAACCCAAAGATCAGCTGTCTGGTGCACATGCCTGTTTTTTTACTGTTTTTGGCCAGTTTTCAGGCTGTTTTTCAGGCCGTTTGCAGAACATTTTTTGGTTGTTTTTTTGGCCCAGTTGGCTGGCGCACATGAGCGTGCCGGAAATCAGAAGAACAGCTGGCGACGACGCACGTGCCCACAGAGAGGGCTCTGTATGCCACCTCTGCCACGCGACCTATAGGTTCGCCATCATGGGTATATAGCAATCAAGGTATCCTACACTGGTACCCTAGCTCTCTTTTCAGCAGTGATGGTCCACTAGCTGAACTTAAACTACAGGATTCCTTGCCTCAGGAGGCTATACTCATGGTTTTTCACTAACCAGGTAAGGTGTTCCTTCATCCAGTGTCCCAGGTAACCATGGATTCTCCATGGAAATGCAAGTTTGGAAGTGTTCAGTCATGCCAATCTTATGCTCAGGATCAGAGATCTTTTGAGGGCCAGAAGTCTCAACATCTTGTAGATCTTCAAAGCTCTATCAGAAATGCACCAGGTTTTCTTTAAAAGCATTTCTACAGGGTTAAAAGAAAAAGGTAAAGATTCCCCTCGCACGTATGTGCTAGTCGTTCCCGACTCTAGGGGGCGCTGCTCATCTCCCTTTCAAAGCCAAAGAGCCAGCGCTGTCCGAGGACGTCTCCATGGTCATATGGCCGGCATGACTCAACGCCAAAGGTGCATGGAACGCTGTTCCCTTCCCACCAAAGGCGGTCCCTATTTTTCCACTTGCATTTTTTACGGGCTTTCGAACTGCTAGGTTGGCAGAAACTGGGACAAGTCACGGGAGCTCACCCCGTTACGCGGCACTAGGGATTCAAACCACTGCACTGCCGTTTTGATTGACAAGCTCAGCGTCTTAGCCACTGAGTCACCACGTCCTTAGAGGGTTACCGATCCTTAACTCAACCAGTTCCACTAATACGACTTTTAGAATGTCAAGATTTACATGGCAGATCAATGTAAATACAGATCAAAAAAGGAAACATCTTCACAAGAGCTTCCAACGTTTGCTTCCTTGAAGGAAAAAAAGTACTGTCTCTGGTCATTGATCCTGACAAACGAAGATGAATCATTGCAATGAACAGATAGATCAAGGCCCTGACTTAAAATTTGTTTCCCTCGCTCTGGAATAAACGCATTCAGAAACACAATTCATTTTTTGCGAGTCTTCGCAGGCCATAAAGCCCCTTTGAAGGAGCCCTTGTGAGACCTATCGTGCGAAGGCAAGCTTTCTGAAAGCGGGCGAGAAAAATATAAATAGATGGCTAGATATGACCTATCTGGATTAACAAAGCCCAGTGAAAAATACATTTTTTTTATCTCCCCGTCTCGCAGTAATAAGCCTATCCGTCATCTTGAGATCGCGGGAGCTCTTGTGCGCTCTCTGTAGTTCCGCGACCGTGGCAAGAGTGGGGGAAAAAAGTCTTTAATTCAACATTTTAATAGGTTTTAAATACTCCTTTTAGAGAAGAAGTTGGGGTTTTCCCTTTTTTTTAAAAAAAAAATAATAATTTATATGCCGCCTTTCTCCGGAGACACAGGGCGGCTTACAATGTATTAAGCAATAGCCTTCATACTTTTGTATATACCTGCTTAGTAAGGCTTTCAGCCCCCCCTAAGCGGTGTTCTTTTTTATACAAAGTCAGCTTATTGCCCCCATAATCCGGGTCCTCATTTTACCTACCTTTGAAAGGATGGAAGGCTGAGTCAGCCTTGAGCCTGGTGAGATTCGAACTTGCAGTAATTACAGGCAGCTGGTCTCACTTTAACACCACTTTAAGCTGCTGCGCCACCAAAGCTCTTTTCCCTTCTCTGTCTTCCTGATGGGAAGGTTCAGAATTTCTCACATATCAATTCAGGATATTTCAGTACAGGTGCTCCTCGGCTTATAGACATTCGTTTAGCAACCATTCAAAGTTACGTCACTGAAAAATAGCACCTTATGACTGGTTTTCGAACTTACAACTGTTTCAGCATCTCCCGTGGCCACCTGAACAACGGACATGTATTTATGACATCTGCACTGTCCCAGGATCACTTGATCAGCATTTGTGATCTTCCCAGCTGCATTCCGACAAGCGAAGTTGATGGGGGAAGCCAGCTTCTCTTAATGACCACATGACTCACTTAACAACCGCAGGGATTCGCGTTACGGCTGCAGCAAAATTGGGTGTGTGTGAGACTCACTTAACAACTGCCTTGCTTAGTGACAGAATTTCTGGTTCCAACTGTGGTCTTAAGTCGAGGATTACCTGGATTGTATGGGTTAGACGGCTTCCCATTTTGTGGCGGTTTTAAGGACTGATCCCTGACTGGAATGGCTAACTCGAAGTTGAAAAGCGGTGCCATAAATGGGCTACGGTGTGGTTCCACTATCAGCACACTGGATACCCTGGCAAAACATCTGGGATGTCAGTTAGAAAATCTGGCAGCTGTCAACACCGTTGGCATTGACATATTCACCATCAGTCAATTGCAAAAAAGGCAGCTTTGCTTGGAATAGCTTACAACCTGCGGTACCTTTCACACCATCAAACAACCACATCCCAGGTTCTTGGAAAGCACTCAATACGTAGACAAAAATGCCAAATCCGTTCTGAACGTCTGGCTGACTGTGGCAATGAACCAGAATAACAGAATACCGGAGTTGGAAGGGACCCTTGGAGGTCTTCTAGTCCAACCCCCTAATCAGGCAGGAAACCCTATACCAGTGATGGTATGGTTGGTACGCCTGCGCCCCTCCACGCATGACTCCCCCGCCCCCCATTTTGGGCCTAGCAGGCCTCTCTAAAGCCTCTGGAGGCCGGAAATGTCCTGCTTCCGGACTTCCGATAGGCCTGTTTTTCACCCTCCCCAGGCTCCAGAGGCTTTCCTGGAGCCTGGGGAGGGTGAAAACAGCCTCCCCTCGTGGCCAGAAACAGGCGGTTTCTGGACTTCCAGGAGATCCGTTTTTCACCCCCCCCCCCCCACACACAGTCTCCACACATTAGACTATAAACCGGATTCTAATCCTGCGTAAGAAAGTTAAATGATTTTGGACCAATCACCAGGAGACTGTGAGTTCTAGTCTGACCAACTGGGTGACTTTGGGCCAGTCACTCTCTTTCTCTCAGCCCAACCCACCTCACAGGATTGTTGTTGTTGTGGGGAAAACCAGGAGGAGGAAGGTGTGTTGGATATATGAGTTATTTGTAAAAATAACCAAGGCAGGATATCCAGGGAAAGAACAAACGAATGAATGAACAAACAAACGAATGAATGAATTTACGCAACCCGTTTCCCCTGGCTCCTAGGCCCACACAGAGCTTTAGATTGGATATGGCAGAGCTGCATCCAGACACACAGCGGTGCAAATACACAGAGATAGTACATGTGACTTGGGAACGCAGCTGTGTCCGTTTCCGAGATCTCCCTGTTATAGCGGAAGCTTCTTTGCTGCAGTTCTGTGATCCTGAAGAAAGACCTGGCTGCTTTCATAAGTGGCAAACGGGTGCAGGGCTAGAATTCCCAAGGGTTCCCAGCCCCTGCTTCCAAAAACAAAAAAGGCAAAACATTGCCCAATCCTACATTTTCCTTAATTCCTCTAGAGCAAGGCTGTCAAACTCGATTTCATTGAGGGCCACACTGGGGTTGTGTTTGACCTTGGCGAGGGACAGGAGGGTGTGGCCATCTCGACGTCATTCGTGTCGGGAGCGCCTGTACTGGCCCGAGCGCTCTGCCGGGCTCCGTGGCTCCGTTTTCGGCTGCGATGGCCTCCTGCAATCCTCTGCCAGTGAAAATGCAACTTGGGAAGGCCGCACACAGCCCTCCCGAGCTCCATTTTCACTGGCAGAGGCACCGCGAGCCAGTCCTTCACTGTTTCCAGGGCAGCCCCGCAGGCCAGATCTAAGCACCCCGTGGGGCGGATCCAGCCTTGAGTTTGACACTCCTGCTCTAGAGGAAGTCCTTGACTTACAACACTTCGTTTAGTGACTACTCAAAGTTACAGCACTGAAAAAAAGTGACTTTTAACCGTTTTGTACACTCGCGACCATTACAGTATCTCCATGGTCACCAGGATCAAAAATTGAGATGCTTGACTGACTCCTACTGGTATCTATGACGGTCGCAGCGTCATTTGATCACCTACGGTGACCTTCTGACCAGTAAAGTCAACGGGGAAGCCAGTTCCATTTATTAACTTAACAACGGCAGTGATTGACTTAACAACCGCAATACGGAAGGGGGTAAAATGGAGCAAAATGGACTTAACAGCTCTCTGACTTAGCAACAGAAATGTTGGCTCAATTGCGGTCATAAGTCGAGAACTCTGTACATTTTGGGGGAGGTTGCGCAATATGTCGGTTCCTACATAGCAGGCTACTTCTGCTGACTGCCAGCAGTTTGGCAGTTCAAATCCCGCCAGGCTGAAGGTTGAGTAGCCTTCCCTCCTTCCAAGGTTGTTAAAATGAGGACCCAGATTGTTGGGGGCCAGAGGCTGACTCTGTAAACCGCTTAGAGGGGGCTGTAAAGCACTGTGAAGCGGTATATAAGTCTAAGTGCTATTGCTATTTTCCTTCCCTCCTTCCTTCCTTCCTTCTTTCCTTCCTTCCTCTAACCCCTGAAGCCATCCGGAAATCCATAGAACAAGGTTCCAACGAATCGAGTTTAGCTCAGCTTAGCGATCTCGCTGATCGGTCGGTCGGTTGGTTCACTGAAATGCAGACCGATGGGCAGTCTTGCAATGGAGGGTGAGAAAGGAAAAACCGGTGTGTGTGTGTGTGTGTGTGTGGGGTGGGGTGGCTGTGAGCAGCCAGAGTGCCAACACTGGTGTGCATGGCACTGTTTGCAGCTTTGTGTCTCTTTCTCTTCCCTGCTTTGCGCATTTTGCTCACACAGTTTTCTCCAGATTCTCCTTTTTGCCCCTTTCCCCTGCCCTCCCCTTCTAGGAAACCATTCCAGCCTATGATTAAAAGAAGGATTAATTCTCCCTCCCCCTCCCGCTGGCTATAGAAACCCCCCCCCCCCCTCCTGCTCTGCTTTCTTTCCCTTTGTCTTCTGCTGCGATAATCCCTCCTCTCCCAACTGTGCTTTGATTAACCTCCGAGGGAAAGGATGCAAATGGGCAAATGAAAAAATTCCTAGAAAACAAGCTTCCTTCTCCAAAGAGCCAGGCGTCTAAAGCGGCCCACCGCCATCCCCCGCTCAGGACCTATGAACCCCGTGTCAAGTGGGGATTTCCAGAGACACACGCAGCCATTCAAATGGCGAGCCGGCAGCCTCGGGTTTACCAAGCGGCTCCGCACCATCCGACGCAAATTCCCCAAATCTGTAGTGAAAAGGCTGGTTACAAAAATGGTATTGATAGAGCCAGGTTGTCTAAGTGATTATAGGCAACAGGCTAGAAACTGGGAGAGGATGAGTTCTAGTCCTGCCTTAGGCATCAAAAGCCTTTTGTGTATTCGTTTTTTATCTGGCTGTGCACCGCCCTGAGTCCGCAAGGAGAAGGGCGGTATATAAATCTAAATAAAGTAAAGTAAAGTAAAGATGGGTGACTTTGTGCCAATCATCGGGAGACAGTGAGTTCTAGTCCTTCCTTAGGCATGAAAGGTGCCTGGGTGACTTTGGGCCAATCACCAGGAGACGGTGAGTTCTAGTCCTTCCTTAGGCATGAAAGGTGCCTGGGTGACTGGGCCAATCACCAGGAGACGGTGAGTTCTAGTCCTTCCTTAGGCATGAAAGCCAGCTGGGTGACTTTGGGCCAATCACCAGGAGGCAGTGAGTTCTAGTCCACCTGAGGCATGAAAACTGTCTGGGTGACTTTGGGCCAAGCATCAGGAGACAGTGAGTTCTAGTCCTTCCTTAGGCATGAAAGTTGGCTGGTTAACCTTGGGCCAATAACCAGGAGACGGCGAGTTCTAGTCCCACCTGTGGCATGAAAGCTGGCTTGGTGACTTTTGGCCAATCACCAGGAGACAGTGAGTTCTAGTCCCATTTTAGGCATGAAAGCCAGCTGGGTGAAATTGGGCAGTCACCAGGAGATGATGAGTTCTAGTCCCACTTTAGGCACGAAAACCAGCTGGGTGACTTTGGGCCAATCACCAGGAGACGGTGAGTTCTAGTCCTTCCTTAGGCATGAAAGCTGCCTGGGTAACCTTGGGCCAATCACCAGGAGATGGCAAGTTCTTGTCCCACCTGAGGCATGAAAGCTGCCTGGGTGACTTTGGGCCAATCACCAGGAGACGGTGAGTTCTAGTCCCGCCTTAAGCATGAAAGCTGGCTGGGTGACTTTGGGCCAATCACCAGGAGACGGTGAGTTCTAGTCCCGCCTTAAGCATGAAAGCTGGCTGGGTGACTTTGGGCCAATCACCAGGAGACGGTGAGTTCTAGTCCTTCCTTAGGCATGAAAGCTGCCTGGGTGTCTTTGGGCCAATCACCAGAAGACGGTGAGTTCTAGTCCACCTGAGGCATGAAAACTGCCTGGGTAACTTTGGGCCAATCACCAGGAGACGGCGAGTTCTAGTCCCACCTGTGGCATGAAAGCTGCCTGGGTGACTTTTGGCCAATCGCCAGGAGACAGTGAGTTCTAGTCCCATTTTAGGCATGAAAGCCAGCTGGGTGAAATTGGGCCAGTCACCAGGAGATGATGAGTTCTAGTCCCACTTTAGGCATGAAATCCAGCTCTGTGACTTTGGCCCAATCATCAGGAGACGGCGAGTTCTAGTTACCGAAAGACAATTGAGCCAATCATTTCTCTCATCTCAAGCCATCTCACAGGTGTTGTTGTGGGGAAAATAGAAGGAGCACAGCGTATTGTGTATGTTCACAGCCTTGAGTTATTTGCACATATACAAACAAATGCAAACAAACAAAGAGCAGCGATACCATTTGCTTTCCTTGTTCAGAATCCCTTCCACATGAGACCTTGGCTTGTTTTGTTCTTCTACGCTTCTAATTCCTCAACGAGACAAGATGCAATCTGCAAAATGGCCTCACAGCCTGATGGGACCAAAAGCATTTTGGCTGAAGGGCACGGCTTCCCATCGTCCTGTGATCCATCCCTAATCCTGCCAGGTGAAGCTTCCTTCAACCTTTGCCAGCTCAGAAGTGTGAAGGGCAAACCAGCTTCCACACGATGCAAGTCTCAAGAACATCTGAAACTAGCCATCTTCTACCAGGTCCGATTCTGGCTTCCAGTCGGACTGGCCATCATTCACAGTCTGATCTTCCACTGTGCAACTTGGTCCATGAGAGCATATGCACCAAGACAAATTCCTTGTGTGTCCAATCACACTTGGCCAATAAAAAATTCTGTTCTGTTCTGTTCTATTCTATATTCTATATTCTATATTCTATATTCTATATTCTATATTCTATATTCTATATTCTATATTCTATATTCTATATTCTATTCTATTCTATATTCTATTCTATTCTATTCTATTCTATATTCTATATTCTATATTCTATATTCTATATTCTATTCTATATTCTATATTCTATATTCTATTCTATTCTATATTCTATTCTATTCTATTCTAATTCTATTCTATTCTATATTCTATATTCTATATTCTATTCTATATTCTATATTCTATATTCTATATTCTATTCTATTCTATATTCTATTCTATATTCTATTCTATTCTATTCTAATTCTATTCTATTCTATATTCTATATTCTATATTCTATATTCTATTCTATATTCTATATTCTATTCTATTCTATTCTATTCTATATTCTATATTCTATATTCTATATTCTATATTCTATATTCTATTCTATTCTATATTCTATATTCTATATTCTATATTCTATTCTATTCTATTCTATATTCTATATTCTATTCTATTCTAATTCTATTCTATATTCTATATTCTATTCTATTCTATTCTATTCTATTCTATTCTATTCTATTCTATTCTATTCTATTCTATTCTATTCTATATTCTATATTCTATATTCTATTCTATATTCTATATTCTATATTCTATATTCTATATTCTATTCTATTCTATTCTATTCTATTCTATTCTATTCTATTCTATTCTATTCTATTCTATGTGCTTTCTTTGCTGTGAGAGAGAGAACCGTTTTTGGGGTCCTGGTGTTGGCATCTCTCGGCGGGGGGGGGGGGGAGAGATTTTAGTCCCTCTGGACCACAGGTAGTCCTCCACTTACAGCAGTTCATTTAGTGACCATCCAAAGTTACAACGGCGCTGAAAAAAGGGACTTAGGACCGCTTTTCACGCTTATGACCATTGCAGCGTTTCCCCATGATCACTTGATCAAAATTTGGTGACAGGCTCATATTTATGACCCTTGCAGTGTCCGGAGGTCACTTGATCCCTATTTGCGACCTTCCGACCAAGCAACCTCAATTTGGAAACCAGATTCACTTAACAACCGGGTTACTATTTGAACAATTGCAGGGATTCACTTAACAACGGTGGCAAAGAACATCGTAAAATGGGGCAAAACTCCCTTAGCACCTGTAATGTTGGGCTCAATTGCGGTCTTAAGTTGAGCGCTACTTGTAGTGTTATTCAAACGTGGCCAATTTAAGAGGAGTGGACTTCAATTCCCAGAATTCCCCAGCCAGCTGGCTGGGGAATTCTGGGAGTTGAAGTCCACGAGTCTTAAAGTTGCCAAAGATTGGACTGGCTGGGGAATTCTGGGAGTTGAAGTCCACGCGTCTTAAAGTTGCCAAAGTTGGACTGGCTGGGGCATTCTGGGAGTTGAAGTCCACAAGTATTAAAGTTGCCAAAGGTTGGACTGGCTGGGGAATTCTGGGAGTTGAAGTCCACGAGTCTTAAAGTTGCCAAAGATTGGACTGGCTGGGGAATTCTGGGAGTTGAAGTCCACGCGTCTTAAAGTTGCCAAAGTTGGACTGGCTGGGGAATTCTGGGAGTTGAAGTCCACGAGTCTTAAAGTTGCCAAAGATTGGACTGGCTGGGGAATTCTGGGAGTTGAAGTCCACGCGTCTTAAAGTTGCCAAAGTTGGACTGGCTGGGGCATTCTGGGAGTTGAAGTCCACAAGTATTAAAGTTGCCAAAGGTTGGACTGGCTGGGGAATTCTGGGAGTTGAAGTCCACGAGTCTTAAAGTTGCCAAAGATTGGACTGGCTGGGGAATTCTGGGAGTTGAAGTCCACGCGTCTTAAAGTTGCCAAAGTTGGACTGGCTGGGGAATTCTGGGAGTTGAAGTCCACGAGTCTTAAAGTTGCCAAAGATTGGACTGGCTGGGGAATTCTGGGAGTTGAAGTCCACGCGTCTTAAAGTTGCCAAAGTTGGACTGGCTGGGGCATTCTGGGAGTTGAAGTCCACAAGTATTAAAGTTGCCAAAGGTTGGACTGCCTGGGGAATTCTGGGAGTTGAAGTCCACCTATCTTAAACCTGCTGCAGTTGAGAAGCACCGTTCTAGATATGTCCCATCTTCATTTTCACAGATCAAGGTACGCAAGCGAAAGAATGGAAGCAGAGGTGGGTTCCACATATTTTTACCGTCGGTTCGCCCCAGCGCACGCATGCTCGTTTTGCATATGCCGCCTCCCACGCATGCTCCTGGCCTTCCGCGCATGCGCTTTACTCTCTCTCGCGGCTTTCACGCATGCACACGGCTTAGAAAACACGGCTAAATAGGAAGGCATCGTGCCGGGGCAGGTGCACTATCACCACTACCAATTCGCCCGAACCGGCCTGAACCGGCCCAATACCATCCCTGGATGGAAGGCACCTTAGAATCAAAGAATGCTGTCGTTGGGCAGAAAACCAATTCTTTTTTTTTTTAAAGAAAAGAGCTGGAAATGGATTAATTGTTTATCTGCAGGCAGATTGCTTACGGATTTGCCGTTCTTTCCAGCGGTTGGTTAACCGACTGATTTAATGTAAATATGGATATGGGGGGAAAGAAAGGGAAAAAAAAAACCCTCGCAGGCTGATTTTTCTGCCTTCCTCTTTATCGCTATTCATCATGCGATTATCTTCAAGCTTTCCCGCTATCCTCAGAGGTGCTGTATGAAATCCATTTTACAGTCTGCACATGGCCAATTCACCCTGGATCTCTCCAAAGATTAATTTTCCACGGGACGCTGACTGATGAGCCAGAGAAGCACGCTTTAACCTAATGTGGGATAAGATGCAAGCCTGCATTGTCGGGTTTAATGCAGTCAATCTTTTAATCTTCTCTTTTGTAAAATAAATATGCCTAGCTTTTTCCTAGCTGTCCATCTTGCGCAGTGTTTCTCAACCTTGGTAGTTTGAAGATGGGTGGACTTCAACTCCCAGAATCCCCCAGCCAGCGGATGAGGGCTCTGCGTCGGAGGCAGAGATGGGGCCAGGGCCATCTGGGAGTGATGTGCAGACTCCAGAGCCTCCAGAGTTGAATATCAGAGAGGCAGAGGAACAGAAGGAGCCTGTTCCTAATGCACGCATGCACAGAGCTGCCAGAAGGCAAGAGCAGCTAAAGCAAAAAGGACAACTTGGGAGTAAGGCCAGGAGATGATTGGCCCCTCCCATAAGGCTTAAAAGAACAGCAAAGGCTCTTGGGCTCTTTGTAGGAAAGCAACGTTGCTAAATCTGTTTCTACTCAGTGTCTCTTGTTTCTGAACTTTGTGGGGCTTTGCCAATGGCCCATTTGCCAACTTCCAGTCCCACCGGAAGTTGTCAAACAGGCCGTTACCAGCCTCCGGAGGGCCTCTGGGAGGGGAGACCATTTTCACCCTCTCCAAGCTCCTAGAAAGGCTCTGGAGTCTGGGGAGAGAGAAAAATGGGCCTTCCCCACTACCACCCCCAAGGTCCTCCGGAGGCAGGAAATAGCCTTTTTCCCTATTTCCAGTAGGCCCAGAAGGCCTGAAAATCAGCTGGCCGGCACGCACATGCGCGCCAGAGCTGAGCTCGCGTGCCCACCAATATGGCTAAGCGTGCCACCTGTGGCCCTCATGGTGATACACCCAATAAGACACTGAGAACAATTAATCAGTGGAACTACTTGCCACCAGAAGTTGTAAATGCTCCAATACTGGAAGTTTTTAAGAAGATGTGGGATAACCCTTTGTCTGAAGTGGTGGAGGGTTGCCTGCCTAATCAGGGGGTTGGACTAGAAGACCTCCAAGGTCCCTTCCAGCTCTGTTATTCTATTTCTGTTCTGTTTTATTTTTCTTGAGATGAAGCAGAAGAGGATGGGCTGAAATGCTTGGCCCTGTTTACACAGACAGAGACGCACACAAGACATACAGACCCACAGCAGTTGCAAGTCCAAAGCCACGGCAAGTAGAGCTGCCATTTTGATTTTGGGGACTTTTCCTCCAGGCAGCCTAAACAAGGACCTGCATGAAAAAGGAATAACTGAATGCATCTATTTTCGGTCTGGTTTTAAATTGTACCTTTCCCGCTGCCAAATTTTGCTGGAAGGATTGTTGCGGAGTGCTGGTGGTGGGGTTTCCTAAAAAATACATATATATAAAAAAACCCCAGGAGTCTGTGGCTTGCCCAGTCCGGCCTTAAGTCAGGACATCCAAAAACGGGCAGAAAGATAATTTCATAGCGGTTTGAACCTCTTTGATGGGGGAGAGGATGGGGGGGGGGGGATACCCCTGTGATTGAAACCTTTAAAATAAGCAAAAAAGCATCTCCTACATTAAGAATCTCTGGGGTTTTTTGGCTCAGCAGCTGATTTTGGCTTCTACCCTGACAGCCGTAGCCCTTTTCCCCTGTTTTTTGCAAACCTCAGCGTTTTCCACCCCACTTCAATTTTGACCAAGCCCCATTTCCTAACGCCAGCAACAAAAGGGAAAAGAAAACGGAGCCCTATTCACCGCTTGAGACAGTCCACAAAGAAAGAGGAAAAGAGCGTTTCCAGCTCCTCTTTGGCCAGAGCAAAAGTTCTCCAGCACCTTTGCCTGCCCCCCCGCCCCGCCCAAAGGAAGAGGATCAGCAAAACAAATGGGATCCCTTAAATTCTCATTCTCTTTTGAGTGGTGGGCTCCGGGCCAGAAAGGTTTGCAGACCTGAGAGCTGCCAAAAAAAAATAAATAAATAAAAAGGTTCACACAAACATCCACTTATTTTCATTGCTTCTAGGTGACAAAGTCAGCAAATACAGAGGGTCCTTTATGGACTAAGAGGTGGGGAGGGGGGGAAGAAGGAAGGCGGAGGAGGAGGAGGAGGTGAAGAAAAGGAAACGAAGAAGGAAAGAGGAAAGGGAAGGAGGGAAGGAAGGAGAGGGGAGGGGAGTGGAAGGGAAGAGAAGGGATGGGATGGGAAGGAAAGGAAAGGAAAGGAAAAGAAGGGGAGGAGGGGAGGGGAGGGGAGGGAGGGAGGAAGGAGAAGCAGAAGGAAAGAAGGAAAGAGGAAAGGAAAAGGAAAAGGAAAAGGAAAAGGAAAAGGAAAAGGAAAAGGAAAAGGAAAAGGAAAAGGAAAAGGAAAAGGAAAAGGAAAAGGAAGGAAGGATAGGGGAGGGGAAGGAAAGGAAAGAAAGAAGGGGAGGAAGGGAGGGGAAAGGGGAGGGAGGGGAGGAAAGGAAAGGAAAGGAAAAGAAGGGAAGGAGGGGAGGGGAGGGGAGGGGAGGGGAGGGAGGAAGGAAGGAGAAGCAGAAGGAAAGAAGGAAATAGGGAAGGGAAAGGAAGGAAGGAGAGGGGAGGGGAAGGAAAGGAAAGGAAAGGAAGAAGATGAGGAAGAAAGGGGAAAGGGGAGGGGAAGGGAGGGGAGGGGAGGGGAAGGGAGGAAAGGAAGGAGCGGAGTGGAGGGGAGGGGAAAGGATGGGACGGGATGGGAAGGGAAGGGAAGGAAGGGAAAGGAAGAAGAGGAGGAAGGGAGGGGAAAGGGGAGGGGAAGGGAGGGGAGGGGAGGGGAAGGGAGGAAAGGAAGGAGCGGAGGGGAGGGGAAAGGATGGGACGGGATGGGAAGGGAAGGGAAGGAAAGGAAAGGAAGAAGATGAGGAAGGGAGGGGAAAGGGGAGGGGAAGGGAGGGGAGGGGAAGGAGAGGGAGGGGAGGGGAGGGGAGGGGAGGAGAGGAAGGAGCGGAGCGGAGGGGAGGGGAAAGGATGGGACGGGATGGGAAGGGAAGGGAAGGGAAGGGAAGGAAAGGAAAGGAAGAAGAGGAGGAAGGGAGGGGAAAGGGGAGGGAAAGGGAGGGGAAGGAGAGGGAGGGGAGGGGAGGAAAGGAAAGGAAGGAAGGAGCGGAGGGGAGGGGAGGGGAAAGGATGGGATGGGATGGGAAGGGAAGGAAAGGAAGAAAGGAAAAGAAGGGAAGGGATAGAGGGGGGGAAGGTTACAAAGAAAGGGGGAAGGAAAGGAAAGGAAAAGAAGGGGAGGGAGAGAGAAAGGAAGGGGGGAGAAGGAGAAGGAGAAGGAAAGGAAAGAGGGAAGGGAAGGAAGAAAAGGGAAGGAGAAGGGAAGGGAGGGAGGGGAGGAAAGGGAAGGAAAGGGAAGGAGGGAAGGAAGGGAAGGAAAAGAAGGGAAGGAGGGGAGGGAGGGGGAGAGGGGAAGATTAGAAGGAAAGGGGGAAGGAAAGGAAAGGAAAAGAAGGGAAGGAGAAAACAGAGGGAGGAAGGAAGGGTGGGAGGGAGGAGAGAGGAATGTAAGACAGGTAAGAAAAAAAGGGGGATGGGAAAGGAAGGAGGGAGGGAAAGGGGAAGGGAAGAGAACTGGAGGAAGGAAGGAAGGAAGGAAGGAAGGAAGGAAGGAATCCAAAAGACCAACATTTAACCTTGGCTCGCAAAGCTTCCCCCAAACCCAGGGCCTCTTTGTTTTGGAAGAGTGTGGTTTTTTGTTTTTTCCAAATGCATTTTTAAAAATTCACATGGCAAAACCAGCAGGCGAAAAGCGCCAAATAAAACCTTCGACCACTGCAAGGGGCAACGAAGCGCAGCGACCCCCCTGTAACGCAGGAGGCGGAAACGTTCGAAGCCGCCCCACTTCCCCTGCGTGGCCATACAGCGCTGGAAACAGATACGCCCGTTTGCACCACACGTCCAGAGATGCAGAGGTCGAAGATGCAAGAGGAGAGGGAGGGAGAAGGAGAATTCCTCTCTGCTTCCTTCGGAGAGGGCAAGGCCATTTTTGAGTGAAGAGAGAGAGAGAGAGAGAGAGAGAGAGAGAGAGAGAGAGAGAGAGAGATGTATTTCTCTTTAGCCAGGTTCTTCCTACGTAAACCAAGATTTTATGCAGCCCTAGTTCAGCGAAATCACAATCCACTAGATTGTGATTTCTAGTGGATTGTGGTTTCACTGAACTAGGGCTGCATAAAATCTTGGTTTATGTAGGAAGAACCTGGCTAAAGAGAAATACACATAAAACCTACGGAAAAAGTAAGAAAACAAATACTGTACCTTTAGAGAGAGGATACATGAGATGAGGGTGTGGCTAACTGATGAGGCCTTATAAAGCCGAAATAGATCTATCTTAGTCTTCCAATGGACAGCAGAGGGTCTGCTGGTTGTCAGAAGAAAAAAAAAGCCTAGAAACTAGTGGATTGTGATTTCACTGAACTAGGGCTGCATAAAATCTTGGTTTATGTAGGAAGAACCTGGCTAAAGAGAAATACACATAAAACCTACGAAAAAGTAAGAAAACAAATACTGTACCTTTAGAGGGAGGATACATGGGATGAGGGTGTGACTAACTGATGAGGGCTTATAAGTCCAAAATAGATCTATCGTCATCTCCTTAAGTCTCCCAATGGGCAGCAAAGTGTTTGCTGGCTGCCAGAAAAAAAAAGCCTAGAAACTAGTGGATTGTGATTTCACTGAACTAGGGCTGCATAAAAATCTTGGTTTACGTAGGAAGAACCTGGCTAAAGAGAAATACACGTAAAACCTAAGAAAAGGAAAGAAAACAAATACTGTACCTTTACAGGGAGGATACATGGGATGAGGGTGTGGTTAACTGATGAGGGCTTATAAGGCCGAAATAGATCTATCTTAGTCTCCCAATGGGTTTGCTGGCTGCCAGAAGAAAAAAAGCCTAGAAACTAGTGGATTGTGATTTCACTGAACTACGTAGGAAGAACCTGGCTAAAATCTTGGTTTACGTAGGAAGAACCTGGCTAAAGAGAAATACACATAAAACATACGAAAAAGTAAGAAAACAAATAGATATAGATATAGATATTGATATTGATATAGACACATATATTTTTAAAACAGTTGCTAAAGGTGGGCAACCTTCTGAAAGATGCTGAGAAGGATTAACCTGAAAGCTACAGAAGCATCTCCCGAAGAAAAAAGCTGCAGCCTCTGTCTTATTTTCCCTCTTGACAGCGGCAATAAAGAATTAAAGAGCGCAAAGGGAGGAGCAGGACAGAGTTTCAATGTTGGATCCATCAGACCGAATCCAGGAATAAGATCCCTGCTGCTAAAATTATTATTTTAGGGTTATTGAAGATCAGACAGCTCTGTTTGGAAGCTCTTATTAATCTTGGTTAGCTTTGGGGGGGGGCATCTTTGCAATTGATTTAGGGCAGGGGTGAAATCCAGCAGGTTCTGACAGTTTCTGGCGAACTGGTAGCGGAAATTTTGAGCAGTTCGGAGAACCGGTAGCGGAAATTTTGAGCAGTTCGGAGAACCGGTAGCGGAAATTTTGAGCTGTTCGGAGAACCAGTAGTGGAAATTTTGAGCAGTTCAAAGAACCGGTAGTGGAAATTTTGAGCAGTTCGGAGAACCGGTAGCGGAAATTTAGAGCAGTTCGGAGAACCGGTAGCGGAAATTTAGAGCAGTTCGGAGAACCGGTAGCGGAAATTTTGAGCAGTTCGGAGAACCGGTAGTGGAAATTTTGAGCAGTTCGGAGAACCAGTAGTGGAAATTTTGAGCAGTTCAGAGAACTGGTAGCGGAAATTTAGAGCAGTTCGGAGAACCGGTAGTAACAAATTCTGACTGGCCCCACCCCCATCTATCCTCTGCCTCCCGAGTCCCAGCTGATCGGGAGGAAATGGGGATTTTGCAGGGAGTGGAGTAGGAATGGAGATTTACAGTATCCTTCCCCTGCCACGCCCACCAAGCCATGCCATGCCACGCCCACCAAACCACACCCACAGAACCAGTAGTAAAACATTTTGAAACCCACCACCGGCTCCCTACCCCAAAAATAAGCCCCAGTTAAGACCCATCAGCAGATGGAGGTATTTAGTGCCGTATTTTCCCCCCAAATAAACCTAACCAGGAAATAAGGCCTAATGCGTCTTTTTGGAGCAAAACTTAATATAAGATTGGGTCTTATTTTGGGGGAAACTTGGTACTAGCTGCTTTGGGGTGTCTGAAATAACGGGGACTAAAGGAATTATTCCCAGGCAGGCAGAAACCACCACGAGAAACTTTCATAGGAAAAAAACTAAAGAAAAGAAAAAGAAATAGAAATCTCCTCCTGGATTCCTTTTGAAATGACTCAATCTGGCTGAAGGATATTTATGTTTCTCCCCAAAAACCTGGTTTTCCTTATCAGCAAGCACCAGGCAGCCACTCCATCAGCCAAACTGCCCGGTTCCTTGACTTCCCCCCTCCTGCTGATCCTATCGCTCTGATTCCTCTTATAGAGCAGCATCCAGCTCTTCGCTTCACCCGGTCTGGGAAAAGTCCAGCGGTTCCATGAATGGCAGGTTTTAAGCACGGCTGGTCTGAGTTTTGGGTTGGGAAGGGGCTTAATGCATTGGTGCAAAGCGGCTGGTTTAATTTGTGAATGATTCGATACATTACTGGAAGTTTTTAAAGAAGAGGTTGGATAACCATTTGTCTGAAGTGGTGGAGGGTTTCCTGCCTAATCAGGGGGCTGGACTAGAAGACCTCCAAGGTCCTTCTTGGGAGTTATAGAATAGAATAACTGTTGTTCTGTTCTGTTCTGTTCTGTTCTGTTCTGTTCTGTTCTACTCTACTCTACTCTACTCTTATTCCATTCCATTCCATTCCATTCCATTCCATTCTATTCTATTCTATTCTATTCTATTCTATTCTACCTTACTCTACTCTACTCTACTCTACTCTACTCTACTCTACTCTACTCTATTGTCTTAGTCTTAGCCTTAGCCTTAGCCTTAGCCTTATTCTATCCTTATTCCTTATTCCTTATTCCTTATTCCTTATTCCTTATTCCTTATTCCTTATTTCTATTCTATTCTATTCTATTCTATTCTATTCTATTCTATTCTATTCTATTCTATTCTATTCTATTCTATTCTATTCTATTCTATTCTATTCTATTCTACTCTACTCTACTCTACTCTACTCTACTCTACCCTACCCTACCCTACCCTACCCTACCCTACCCTACACCGTACCCTACCTTAGCCTATTCTATATATTACAGCAGGGGTATCAAACACAAGACCCGTGGGTTCGATGTGGCCCATGATGTGGTTGGATGCGGCCCATAACGTAGTCGAATCTGGGGGCTGCCCTTGAAAATATAAGGGCATCGCTTCTGGCCAGTCTACCCAATGCGAAGAGGAAACATGCCAGCAGTTTGGGGAGTGGCGTCAAGCTGGCCACGCCTGCTCAGTCGGCCACGCCCACCCAGTCAGCCATGCCCACCCAGTCAGCCACGCCCACCCGGCCCCCCAAGGTCAACCACAACCCAGATGCGTCCCTCAATGAAATTGAATTTGACACGATCCTGAGAAATGGGCAAACTGGCTCACGACGGCAAGTGTGTCATACAGGTAATCCTCGACTTACAACCATTCATTTTGTGACTGTTGAAGTTACAACGGGGCTGACAAAAGCGACTTGACTCTTTTTCACCCTTACGACCGTTGGGCCATCCTTATGGTCACTTCATTCAAATTAGGGCGTTGGGCAACTTGCACATACTAGGCAGTCCTCGATTTAATAAGAGTTCGTTTAGCGACTGTTCGAAACTACAACGCCAGTTGTCCGTCGAAGCACCGCCTGAATGAGCTCAATTTTTTGGTTTGTTATAAAGTGAGTCACCATGGTCGTTAAGGGAATCCATTCTCCCGAAGGGGTGCTTTCACACGGCAGTCACATCGTGAAACATTACAGGTAGTCCTCGACTAATAACAGTTTGTTTAGTGACCGTCAGAAGTTGAAACGGCACTGAGAAAAGTTACTTAGGATCGTTTTTCATCATCATGACCTTTCCAGCACCCTCATCATTATGTGATCAGAATTCAGATGTTTGGCAACTGGTTCATATTTATGACCATTGCTGTGTCCCAAGGACATGGGGGTCCCCTTTTGCGACTTTCTGACAAGCAAAGTCAATGGGGAAGCTGGATTCACTTAACAACGGGGTTACTAACTTATCAATTGCAGAGATTCACTTAACACTGTCCAGAATGCAGCTGCGCGGGTGATATTGGGAGTGACATGGTGCTCACATGTAACACCTCTCCTATGCGAGCTGCATTGGCTTCCGGTGGTCTTCCAGGTGCGCTTCAAGGTGTTGGTTCTTACCTTCAAAGTACTCCATGGCTTAGGGCCTGGGTACCTACGAGACCACCTTCTGCAACCGATAACCTTCCACCAACCAGTACGCTCCCACAGGGTGGGCCTCCTCAGAGTGCCGTCACTAAAGCAATGTCGACTAGCGGTTCCCAGAGAAAGAGCCTTTTCTGTCGGGGCACCTACCCTTTGGAACAGGTTACCCCCAGGGCTACGAATGATCCCAGATCTTCGGACTTTCCGTCGTGCACTTAAGACCTTTCTTTTTCACCAAGCCGGTCTGGCATAAATCTTTTCTAATTTTTTAAATCTTTATGCTGAAGATTCTTAACTGATGAGCCAAACTGGCTTAATTATTTTATATTCACATTTTATTATGTATGTTATTTTAACTGTTCACTGCCCTGAGTCCTTCGGGAGAAGGGTGGTATAAAAATTAAATAAACAAATAAATAAACACTTGAGGCAGTGTGGGTTCCACCCGGTTCCACCGAGCTGGTAGCGGTGACAATATGATGTCACCGAACCAGTTCTGCCCCCCCCCCCGCGTTATTCTTACCTTTTATTTGCCCCCACCCCCAATCTATTGCTGCCTCCTGAGTCCCAGAAAAACCAGAAACTTCAGTTGCCATGATCTGGATGACAGAGAATCTCCATAGACATTTATGGCTAAGCACTTCTGCATGGTCACCAAAACAAAATATTTACATTTTTTTGGGGGGAAGGCTCCAGGCACCAGCTTTTTTTGTGGGGGGTTTCCTGATTAAGAAGCCCATTCCACTTCTGTTAGCGTTTTTTATATTGGGTCTTAAATATTTTATACAATTGGATTTTTAAATTGTTCGAGCCAAATTATTTAATTTGTTTTAAATGATTTTTAACTTTTATATTATTGTATCTTATTTTGGCTGTTCACCGCCCTGAGTCCCGTCTGGGAGTGGGGCGGTATACAAATCTGAATAAATAAATAAATAAATAAATAAAGTGCCCTAAGAATTGGATGCTTGTTCCCCTGAATGACGGATGGATGCAGTTGCAAAATAGGCCAGTCTCATAAACAAAGGCCTTCTCAATGGATTTGCATTTGTGATTTGCATGGCTTCTGAAGTAAAGGAACTTTGGGTTGGGATAAGCACGATCTGTGCATACAGGCTTCCTGGATGCCAGGTGGTTCAACAGACTGCGGAGACCTCATCGCACCAGCTTTCAAATCCCATCGGGTCAATATCGACTCAGTGATAGGATAGCAGCCTTCCAATATCTCAGGGGCCGCCCCAAAAAAGAGGGAGTTAAGCTATTCTCCAAAGCACCTGAGGACAGGACAAGAAGCCATGGGTGGAAACTAAACAAGGAGAGAAGCAACTTAGAACTAAGGAGAAGTTTCCAGATGGTGAGAACAGATGTTTAACAGATTGAATGCTCCAACAGAATGTAGACCAATCTGGCCTACATTCCTGGGTTATCCTGGCCTGTCATCCAAGTCTCAACCAGCTACAACTGGCTGGCCGGGCCCAGGTCCAAGAAACGGCTCCAAAATCCTTCATTTGGGACTTCTTATTAAAGATTCATTTCGTGAGCGCCTACAAGTCAGCTACACAAAAACAGGAGTGAATAAATCAATAAATAAGCTTCCTGTGGTGTCACTGAACCAAATAGCCTGATGCAGATTTCCTACCAGATGTTTTAAGGGCATCTGGCTTGAGTTGCTGACCCGGATCGAAGCCATTTTTTTTGCAAAGCGAACAGCTGGACAGGTTTGGCCAGCCCTGGGAGAACTGGACCGCTTGACCCATTTCTTCACTTTTCTCTCTGAAAAAGCCGACAACTTTGCAGCCACAACATTGTGCTTCCAGAAACTCAAATGTTGCTCTCCTTTTAGGTAAATATTTTGGCCACTTATTTTGCTTTTTTTTAAAAAAAGCAAAATTAAAAAGATTACTATGGCTACATTAAATGTGCTTTTTATTATTTGCCTATTGAAATAGAAATAGAATAACTGAGTTGGAAGGGACCTTGGAGGTCTTCTAGTCCAACCCCCTGCCTAGGCAGGAAACCCTACATCACTTCAGACAAATAATTATCCAACATCTTCTTAAAAACTTCCAGTGTTGGAGCATTTACAACTTCTGGAGGCAAGTTGTTCCACTGATTCATTGTTCTCACTGTCAGGAAATTTCTCCTTAGTTCTAAGTTGCTTCTCTTCTTGATTAGTTTCCACCCGTTGCTTCTTGTCCTGCCTTCAGGAGAATAGCTTGACTCCCTCTTCTTTGGGGCAGCCCCTGAGATATTGGAAGACTGCTATCATGTCACTCCTAGTCCTTCTTTTCATTAAACTCAGTTCCTGCAACCGTTCTTCATATGTTTTAGCCTCCAGTCCCCTAATCCTTTTTGTTGCTCTTCTCTGCACTCTTTCTAGAGTCTCCACATCTTTTTTTACATCGAGGAGACCAAAACTGAATGCAATATTCCAGGTGTGGCCTTCCCAAGGCATTATAAAGTGGTTTTAACACTTCACATGGTCTTGATTCTATCCCTCTGTTGATGCAGCCTAGAACTGTGTTGGCTTTTTTGGCAGCTGCTGCACACGGCTGGCTCAGATTTAAATAGTTGTCCACTAGGATTCCAAGATCCCTCTCACTACTTTCTCCTCCTATTTTTCCCATGACAACATCCCTGGGAGGTAGTTTGGGCTGAGAGAGGGGGACTGGGGCAAAGCCACCCAGCTGGCTGTCGTGGCAAAGGTGGGACTCAGTTTCCTGTCAATTGGTCCAAAGTCACCCAACTTTCCGTCTCCTGGTGATTGTCTCAAAGTCATCCAGTCAATTTTCATGCCTAAGGCGGGACTAGAACTCACCGTCTCCTGGTGATTGGCCCAAAGTCACCCGGATGACTTTCATATCTAAGGCTGGACTAGAACTCACCGTTTCCTAGTTTCTAGTCTAGTACCTTAATTTTTAGTCGCATAGATGGGAGGAAACCCCAGACTTTTAGCAGCGGTGTGTTAAAAGTCCCAACTGTGAAGTATGTGCACAGTAGAGTTTCTAATCATGTCAAAAGTCCATTTCCCCTTCATGACTAAATAACCCAAAACAATGGTTGCGTTTTAGTTGAGGCAGCAGAATTTTTTAATGAGAAATGCATCTATCCATAACCCGATCTCCCATATGAAGACTCTTCTTTTTCATTATTACTTCGATTAATTTATTTAATTGGAAATGAAAGGACAGGCCGTTCCCTTTCAGATGACTAATTCCGCAGCCAGAACGAATCAGTCCAAAGATTAAGCGGCACCAATCTTATTGGTGGAGAAAATGTTTGCTGAAAACACGCAAATAAACAAACTGGAGATTGTGATAACGAAGCCAGAACTGTGGTTTGCATTGCATTCAGAGAAGTCTTGGTCTGAAGAAATTTGATATAAAATGAGGATGGCTGCATGCGCGAAGATCAGCTGGCCGGTGCGTAGGAAACCGGAATATCATCTTCATGCATGCGTGCATGCATGCGCCCCAGGCAGCTGCTCTTCCAGTTACATGTGAAGACCAGCTGGCCGGCACGCCAGAACCCAAAAGAGCAACGGGCAACGGCTCGCTTACTGGAGAGATGGCTCTGCATACCACTTCCAACATTCATGCCTGTTCTGCCCCAGCTATGGACCCCGAAGAACGCAGCACACGCAAACTCTATACCGAGCTTATTTTACTCAAATAACTTAGTCTTTATCGTTCAAAGGCTGTTAATGAACTGTCTTAACAGCCTACCAGAATTCTAAGATAAGGTAATCACAGTCTTACTAGAGTTAGCAGAAAGCCCAAAAACAATTTTGCAGATGCGAAGGAGAGTGAACTGAAGTTGTTCTCTACAGCTTGTTGCAAGTGGCGTTCCTCCTTAAATAGGCTAAGGGAGTGGCCAATTAGCCCCTGAGGAGCCTCTCCTGCCTTTTGGCAGCTCTGCGTGCCTGTGCATTGAGAAGAGGCTCCTCCTCTTCATCCTCTTCACTTAAAGGAGCTTCTGGAGGTACTGAAGGCCCTGGCTGAATCCCCGTCTCTGGCACCACATCTTCTCCAGCCTCCTCATTGTCCGACTCAAGTGCCAGCTGCACAGGCTGCTGGCGCAGCACCACACCAGCCTCCTCGTTGTCTGAATCAGCTACAATCTGCACAGGCCGCTGTTGGGCCACAACAATGCCATAGGTTCACCATCACAGCTATAGGTGGTTTGTTAATTGAATCAGGGCTATTTGCAGAGGGCTAAAGTGGCCCCAGCTAGTTAACAGGGTTAATCTGATTCCACCTGCTCAAAATCTATTTGGAGACATTTAATTTCAGTTCATTAAGTGGTGTTTTTTTTTTTTTGCTTATATAGTCCTCCAAGGAAGTGAGATGAAGAGAAAGAGCAGAACAGCAAGTCTGCCCATCAGGGACTCACTGCCGAAGCCTGGCAACAGAGAACACACCCAAGCACTGATTGGCTGCAATGACTAAGCCACACCCTGCTGGTGCCTGATTGGCCAACGGTTAGATTAGGCTCCTCCTGGAGAAAGCAGCTGGGATTCTGTAGTCCCAAATCACAATTTTTGATAGTGGGATTGAGCGCAAGGAGTCCTCAATTTATGGCCATAATGGAGTCTGGAATTTCAAGCAAAAGTCGTTGCCGTCGAGGCACCACATGAATGGACTCAATTTTAGGGCTCGTTATAAAGTGAGTCGTCACGGTTGTTAAGTGAATCCACTCTCCCGAATGGGTGCTTTCACGTGGCAGTCACATCATCGTGAAACACTACCGGTAGTCCTCGACTTACAACAATTCATTTAATGACTGTTCAAAGTCACAACGCCACTGAAAAAAACGATTTAGGATGATTTTTCACAGTTGCGGCCACGGCAGCATCCCCGTGACCAGGTCAATTGCTTCATATTTATGACCGTTGCTGTGTCACATGATCCCCTTTTGCAACCTTCTGAGGAGCAAAGTCCACGGGGAAGCCGGATTCACTTAACAACCGCATTATGAACTTCTCAAGTGCAGTGATTCACTTAACAACTGCGGCAGGAAAGGTCGTCCAATGGAGCCAAACTCACTTCACGAATGTCTCAAATGAAAAATTCCCCAAGAGAAATGTTGGGTTCAGTTGCGGTCAAGCAAAGTCAAAGGGGAAGCCATAATAATATCAACTGCAGTGACTCACTTAAGAACTGTGGCCAGAAAGGTCATCTAACTGTCCCGTTTAGCAACAGAAATGTTGGGCTCAATTTTGGTTGTAAGTCGAGGACTACCTCTATTGTTGGGGGCTGCCTTGGGCTCCTCTATGAACAGTAAGATAAAATACTTGTGGGGAGGGCAAAAAACAGATTTCCCCACACCCCTGGAGGATGGAAACGACCCGTTTCCTGACTTCCAGGGGATCTGGAAGGCCTGAAAATTAGCTGCTGGAGCTGAGGTAGGGTAATGCTGGCGTGCCCACAGATATGGCTCCATAGATTCGCCATCATGGATATAGGCTTTCCTGTTTGAAGGCGGGCGGGGGGTTGGACTAGAAGACCTCCAAGGTCCCTTCCAACTCGGTTATTCTGTCCTCTTCTGGAGGACATCAGGTTGGAAAACCGCCAATGCAAAAGAAATGTTTTCTCTTCTCGCATACCGACACAGCGCCACTCGCATCGTATCTGGCACAGTATCTCTTGCTGCTGTGCTGAGAATTTAATGTGAGCGGGATTTCATGCATGCCCGCTCCAAGACTTTCCCAGTCGATCGGCTTTGTACAATCCATTGCCCCTTAATCGATTTTCCCCTTCTAGGTTTTCTTGACGGTCATCAAGAATCCGAGCGGCACTGAGCTGTCCGTAAACATGGTTTGTTGAGCAAGGCATAGTCGACTGAGTCAGACATCAGCCAAAGCGAGCCAGCAAGCACGCACACAGTTGTGTTTCACAAATCCAGCAGGCTGAGCCAAAACCGAGCGTTCCCATTTTCGGTTGGCGTGAGTGTGTGAATCCAACATAGTTGTGTAAGATTTTAAAGACTCACTGAGAGAGCTGTACAACAACACAACCGATCGCCTTACAAGTATGCAGTCAATCAATCGATCCATGAATCAGAATGCACCTACCGTATTTTTCAGAGTATAAGACGCACCTTTTTCCCCCTAAAAGGGGGTGAAAATTTAGGTGCGTCTTATACACTGAATGTAGCCCCACCCATCCACTGTCCCCACCCTTTGGCCTCTGCTTCACAGCACTTACCTCCTTGAAAGCAAACAGCAAGAAAAAACAGCTCCTTTCAGCTTCAGCACAGTCTAATTAGCACAAGTTGATTGGATCGGCCTCCCGACTCTCAGCTGATTTGCTCTCAGCGGTTTTGCGCAGGGCTCTGCTGCTTGCTGCAAAGAGGCAAATTGCTGGAGCAGATTTTTTCCCCCTTCTGCTAATCAAGTTACGCTGAAAACGAAAGTAAAGCAGGCTGTTTGCTGCAACAAGGCAAAATTGCTCAGAGGCAGAGGGAGATTTCTTTTTCTTTTCCTCACTAAAAAAGGTAGGTGCATCTTATACTCCAGTGCGTCTTATACTCCAAAAAATACGGTAATGAGCCAACTATGAGTAATCCTCAAATTACGACTACCATTGGAACCAGAATTCCAGTTGCTAAGTAAGGCGATTGTTAAGTGAGCCACGCTCAATTTTAGGACACATTTCCAAAGCAAATCACTGCAGTTGTTAAATGAATCAAGCAGTTGTTAAGCGAATCTGATTTCCCTTATTATTTTATTGACTTGGCTTGTGGTAGCTATCTGGAAAAGGTTGCAAATGGTGATCATGTGATCCCAGGATGCTGCAACCATCATAAATACAGGCTGATTGCCCAATGTCCAAATTTTGAGACGTGGCCATAGGGATGTTGCAACGTGTGAGGATCGGTCATAAGTCACCTTTTTCCGTGTTGTTGTAAGATCGAATGTTTGCTAAAGGAATGGTTTTCTAATACACTGTATTAATGCAGTGTGTCTATCAGTGTAACTATACACATACACACACATCTCTGGAATTCTGAATCAAACTGCATTGTGGCCCATCTGGAACCAAGCAAGCAGAAAGCCAAGGAGATCTTGTCTTCCATTTGATGCAGTTAACCGTGGTTGTTTTTTTCTGTGGCTTAGCCTGTGCAATAAGATGCACATTCTTATGCACATTTGTGCACACATTCAGAAATGCAATTTCTTCCAAAACCTACAGAAATGTGTGACTGTAGCCACTAGGTGGAATATCCTGAATATTATGTCAGGTCCCCCCCAAAATATACCCTCCTTGGTGAAAATGAGATTCCAATCCCAATGAGGTTGTTTCAGTCCAGTGCGCTAAACCCAGAAATTAATTAATACATCAGTTTTTAACCCCATTTTATTTATTTATTTATTTATTGGTTCGATTTATATGCCGCCCTTCTCCAGAGACTCAGGGCGGCTTACAATGCATTAAGCAATAGCCTTCATACTTTTGTATATACCTGCTTAGTAGGGCTTTTGCCCCCCCCCCTCCAAGCGGTGTTTTTTTAATACAAAGTCAGCTTATTGCCCCCACAATTCGGATCCTCATTTTACCTACCTCGGAAGGATGGAAGGCTGAGTCAACCTTGAGCCTGGTGAGATTTGAACTTGCAGTAATTGTAGGCAGCTGGCAGCTAAGTGCTATTTAACAGCGCTTTAGTCCGCTGCTCCACCAAGGCTCCATTACCAGCTGGAGATTCAGAATACAGAATAACAGAGTTGGAAGGGACCTTGGAGGTCTTCTAGTCCAACCCCCTGCTTAGGCAGGAAACCCTATATGGTTTCAGACAAATCTCTTCTTAAAAACTTCCAGTGTTGGAGCATTCACAATTTCTGGAGGCAAGTAGTTCCACTGATTCATTGTTTTAAGTGTCAGGAAATTTCTCCTTTGTTCTAAGTTGCTTCTCTCCTTGGCTAGAATAGAATAGAATTTTTATTGGCCAGACTGTGATTGGACACTTGTGCATGAGTAGTTTCCACCCATTGCTTCCTGTCCTGCCTTCAGGTGCTTTGGAAAATAGATTGACTTTCCTCCTCTTTGGGGCAGCCTCTTAGATATTGGGAGGCTGCTATCATGTCATCCCTAGTCCTTCTTTTCATTAAATCAGACATACCCAATCCCAGCAACCGGTCCTTGTGGAGCAGTGGACTAAAGCGCTGTTCAATAGCACTTAGCTGCCTGCAATTACTGCAAGTTCAAATCTCACCAGGCTCAAGGTTGACTCAGCCTCCCATCCTTCCGAGGTAGGTAAAATGAGGACCCAAATTGTGGGGGCAATAAGCTGACTTTGTATATATAAAAAAAGAACACCGCTTAGGGGGGCCCGAAAGCCCTACTAAGCAGGTATATACAAAAGTATGAAGGCGATTGCTTAACGCATTGTAAGCCGCCCTGAGTCTCCGGAGAAAGGCGGCATATAAATCGAACCAATAAAATAATAAATGATAATAAATACGTTTTAGCCTCCAGTCCCCTAATCATCTTTGTTGCTCATCTCTGCACTCTTTCTAGACTAGTCTTCATTCCCAGCGTACAGGATTTGGACAGGTTTAGGGATTGCTCAAAATGCAGCTTTTCCAGTGGGATCCAAATATACTTAACAGGGGCCCGTTTTGGGCTAAGGCTGCAGTGCTGGTTCTTGGCAGGGAATCCTGTTGAAATCAACTGGAATTAGTTGGGCAGGGCTGCGAAAGTGATGAGCTGTCCCGTTGCTCTAATGAGTAGCAAGACTTAAGAATTATAGGAGGAAAGCTGCCTTGCTCTCCAAATAGCATTCTTCAGTCTTTTTTTTGCAAAGATCGCTCTCATTACAATCCACACGTTTTATTCCCTCCCTTTTGTGAGTCTCTCTCTCTCTCTCTCTCTCTCTCTCTCTCTCTGTGTGTGTGTGTGTGTGTGTGTGTGTGTGTGTGCAGTAGTATTTCCCAGCATGCTGCAATTTACACGCCAGGTTTCTGGCAAAGGCAGGTCCTCCTTTGAGTAAGTTGGCTTCAATGCCGGATCAAAGGAAGGAAAAACTCTTTTTAAGGAAAACCTGCGAAGCGGCTGCTTAAAAAACGATTCGCGGCGATCAGCGGCTCCGCCAAAACGGGAATCCTTCACACGTTTGTTTGATTCTTCGGTTGGACAAAAAAAAAAAAAGAAAAAAAAGAAAAGGAGATTTGGATTCTGCAAAGCAGCAGTTCGACCGGTAACCTCTCCCTTGTTAATCCTTCCGCTGAATTAGACAAGGGCAAAATCTTGCTCTCTTTTCGGAGAAACCGGATCAGGCACCGGTTTGAGTCGATGCACCTTGCACGGCGTGGAAATCATCCCAGTAAGGGGTGGGGTGGGGGGGCTTTTCTTATTCATTTAGTGAAAGCCTTTTTCCCCCCCCAAGGGGCGTGAGAGGACCACCCCCCTCCCGAATTCTCCCCTGCTTAGAGACGAGCTCCACGAACTCCAGGGAAGTCAAGACCGAGCAGAAAGGATGGAGGTGGGGGCAACACACACACACACACACACACACGAGTGTGGGTCTTTCATCCAATATGGGGAGGGGGGCGTCGAGATCTCGGCTTTTCCACCCATCCACCTGAACCGAAAGGAAGGGGGGGGGAGTGGAAAACCGACCGCCGCCACACCTGCTTACAAAGCCTGCTCACAAATATTGCACGCCCCGCGTCTCCAAAGCCTCCTTTCCCCTTCCAAGGACCCCCCCCCTTCTTCTCCTCCTCCTCCCCAAATCTATGGGTCTTTTTCACCATCCCCGGCTGGAGGTTGGGGAGCATGGGAAGGGGAGTCCCGCTGGTTAGGTTGGAACAGTCTACCCTGCGGTGGTCTCCTTCATCCTCCTTCTGCTTACACACACACACACACACATCTGGCACCCCGGCCTTTTGTTCCCTTTCCTTTTGTCGCGTTCCGCCACCTCCCTCCGTCTCTCAACGCTGGAACCGCCTAAGATGCGCGCCGCAACTTGCAGACGATCGAAATCGCCGCTTCGGCAGACGAGGCGCAAGGGGAAAAGATGCCGTTCCCTCCGTTTCCCCCACTTCCAGCCCCAGCCGCGGATCGGGAACCTCGAGTCGTTCCCCCACCCACCCACCCGTCTCTCAGTTTCACACGCGATCCTCTCCTTCCCCCCTCTCCTCCCCGTCGATCGGTCGGTCGATCCCCGGGGTCGAAAGGCCGAAGAAGCAGCAAAGCAGAACCGGAGCGGGGGCGCAGGATCCCCACGACCCTCCGGCACACGCCTCCATCTCCTTACCCTCCATCTCCTTGCCGTCGCCGCAGTTCATGCTTTAGCCCGCGCGCATCGCCTCCGCCGCTGGGCTGGCTGGCTTGCAGGAGCGGAATCCGGCGGAGCGAGCGAGCGAGCGAGCGGCGAAGGGAGAAGGACGCGCGGCGAGGGGCAGCTGGCGGTGTCTTCCCGACGACCGCTCGGCGCCCCAGACGTCCGTAGGGGGCGGGGCAGGGAGGGGAGGGGAGGGAAGGGAAGGGAAGGGGGGGCGGCGGCCACTCGCCTCGCCGGAGTTGGGCGGACTTGGACCGGGGGTGCCAGCCGCCCTCCTCTTCCTCCTCCCGGCTTCCAGCTCTTAAACACCCCCCCCACCACCACCGCCGCCCGCATCCCCGCAAGGTCACCCGCAGCCTCGGCTTTGTTTCGGCCCTCGCCGCCGCATCTCCCACCCGCCTTAAGCCCGAGCGCGGAACTGGCGGACAAAGGGCCGGCTTGCAGCCTTGCTCCAGCGGGAGACCCCCGGGGCGGTGGCCGGGCCGGCTAAAGCGAGTGGAGAGCGGCGATCCCCCCACTCCCCATCATCCCCAGCGGCTTCCCCCCACTCCCCATCATCCCCAGCGGCTTTTCTCTCCCCCCCCCCGCGGTCGTTCCTTGCCCGGCCCGATCGCCGCCCTGCCGGGCGAGGGTTTCCCTTCCTTCCCGGCCGCCCCCCCTGGCCCGGCTGGGACTCTCCACCCGCTTCCCCCCGCTTCCCCATGCGGCCTCCGCCTCCCCTCCTTCGCCCGGCTTGCTTTCGACGATCTGCCGCCCTTTCCAACCTTCCGGGAGGGAAGCGAGCCCGGGTTCGCGCTGCGCTCTGCGGGGAGGGGGGGGGGGAGTAGACTGGGGTGGCTCTATGGGTCAGCCAGGGGTGGTGGTGGGTGGGTGGGGGGGTTAGGCTGACCCATAGACCGCCGCCCTTCCCAGGCCCGCTGCGTCTCCCTCCCTCCGCTGGCAGCTTCAGCCGAGGCGCTAGGCCAGGTGGGGAGCCGGCGGTTTTCGGGCGTCGTGGGAATCCGCTCGCTTCTCCTTATCTCAGGGTTTTGTTTGGGCTGGAGAAGGGAGGCGGTGGGGTTCGTTTTGCCTCCTTTCTGGGGTGAGCTCGCTGGGAGACCCCAGGAAGCCTTCCCCAATGGGCAAATGGGGTATCCTGGAACCCCTAATTCCCAGCCTTGGGGGACTCGAAGTCCCAGATGTCTGAAGGGCAATAAGGGGGAAAAGCAGCAGGGGTGGAATCCAATTTTTTTTTAACGACCTGTTCTGTGGGCGTGGCTTGGTGGGCGTGGCAGAGGAAGGATACTGCAAAAGCTCCATTCCCACCCCACCACAGGGGAAGGATACTGTAAAATCTCCGTTCTCACCCCACCGCAGGGGAAGGATACTGCAAAATCTCCGTTCCCACCCCACCGCAGGGAAAGGATACTGCAAAATCTCCGTTCCCACCCCACCGCAGGGAAAGGATACTGCAAAATCTCCGTTCCCAGCCCACCGCAGGGGAAGGATAAGGCAAAATCCTCATTCCCTCCTCACTCCAGGGGAAGGATATTGCAAAATCCCCATTCTCTCCCCACCAGGGGAAGGATACTGTAAAATCTCCATTCCCACCCCACTGTAGGAGAAGAATACTGCAAAATCTCCATTCCCAGCCCACCGCAGGGGAAGGATACTGCAAAATCCTCATTCCCTCCTCACTCCAGGGGAAGGATACTGCAAAATCCCCATTCCCACTACACTCTTGGGGGAAGGATATTGCAAAATCCCCATTCCCTCCCCCCTCTGGGGCCAGCCAGAGGTGGTATTTGCCGGTTCTCCAAACTGCTCAAACTTTCCACTACTGGTTCTCCAGAACCTGCTGGATTTCACCCCTGGAAAAAAGCGTACTATAAAGAGATACATACATTGATTTTAAAGTTTGATACTGATTTTAATTGAAATGTTTTAAATTATGGGCCAAATTTATTTAAGTACTTTTAAAATTATTTTAACTTTTGTGTACAAATGTTTTTACTCTGGCTGTTCACCGCCCTGAGTCCGAAAGGAGAAATGGCGGTATATAAATCTAATAAAAGATAAAGATAAAGAAATTGTGTATTCCAAAAAAAAGGAGCACAGGACATCATTATCTTTTTTTTAACGGTTACACCCATTTTTTATTTTTTCCTCTTTTTTTTGTTCGCCTGTGCCCATCCAGTGCCCGCCCCACTCTTTTTAAGTTTTCAGCCGAGATTTCCAGGTGGCCTCTTGTCCAACTACTAACCAGGGTTATAAGAATATCCAAGGTGAATTAGGTGCTGCCATCTAGCTTTCAGACACAGAGATCTCTAGAGATAATAAAACAGGCCCAGTTAGTGCAGTGTTTCTTAACCTGGGGCATTTTAAAAAGTGTGGACTTCAATTCCCAGAATTCCCCGGCCAGCAATGCTCACACCGGAAGGTAAACTTAAAGCAAATATTAAAGTTTAGACACTATGCTGGGTAAGGTTCATGAATTTTTGGTTGATAAAATTAAGTAATGTTGAGATGTTGAGGCCACTTGGAGGTCTGCAAGGAGTAAAAATCCTTCCCAAAGCTGGCTGGGGGTTTCTGGGAGTTGAAGTCCACAAGTCTTAAAGTTACCAAGGTTGGAGACCCCTGCTCTAATGCTACCTTAGGAAATCTTAGGAAATCACCCAGTTTGGTCTAGGAGTTAAGGTATCACACTAGAAACCTGGGAGGCCATGAGTTCAAATCCTCCCTTAAAGCATGACAGCCAGCTGGGGGAATTTGGGCCAGTCATTCTCTCTCAGCCCACCTCACCTCACAGGGTTGTTGTTATGGGGAAAAGAGAAGGAAGGAAGGACAGGAATATTAGGTATGTTTGCTGCCTTGAATGATTTATAAAAATAATAAAAGTTATCGGAGGGACCATCTTTCGCCGGTTACATCTACGCGACCCACCAGAGTGAGGAGGCAAGGAAAGTTGTGGTCCAGTGTGGATTGTGGATTGCTTTTGGTTCTGTCCGGTTCTATAAAACCGGTGGGAGGCTCCGCCCACCTGCTACAACGTCGTCATGGGTGATCTGCGCACGCGCACGCAGGCGCTTCCACTGTTAACCGGTAGTAAAGGTAAGTAGAACCCGTCCCTGTGTGGGTCCCATCCTTTAGGGCAGGGGTCTGCACCCTTAAACACTCCAAGAGCCATTTGGACCCGTTTCCCACAGAAAAGAAAACACCGGGAGCCACAAAACCTGGGGTGGGTGTGACCAACTCGATGTCACTCACTCCCACCCAATCACATGACACTCCCCGCCCCCAGCCATGCCTACCCAGGTTTTGTGGTTCCTGGTGTTTTCTGTGGAAAACAAGTATCTCTCTCTGTTGTGTGTCTCTTTCACTCTCTCTCTCATGTCTCTGTTTCTCTCTGTCTCTCTTTCTCAGGCCAGGCAAGGAGTGACTGGAAGGGGAGGGCGAGGGGTGGGGCCAGCCAGTGGTGGATTCAACCGACAGAGAGAGAAAGAGCTGCATGCAGCTCCAGAGCCACGGGTTGCCGACACCTGCCCTAGGGAGATACACCTGGTGGGACCCAGAAGGAGGGCCTTCTCTGTGGTGGCTCCCTCTCTCTGGAACTGTAGATATGATGTTTTTGTATTCCTGTAAGCCGCCTCGAGTCGCCCTTTACCAGGGGTCAGCAACCTGTGGCTCTGGAGCGGCATGCAGCTCTTTGGGCCTTGTGCTGTGGCTCCCTGTCGGGTGATCCCATCACTGGCTGGCCTCACCCCTCGCCCTCCCCTCCCAGTCACTCCTTGCCTGGCCTAAGATAAGGAAAGGGGTAGAGAAGTGGCCAAGGCAGAGGCAGAGAGATACAGAGAGAGAGGGAAAGAGAAGGGAAGGGGAGAGAGAGAGATGTCAAAAGAATTTTGTGGTTCCCGGTGTTTTTTAACAACTGGTTCTCTGCCCTAATGACCGGCTGAGTAGGCGTGGCTAAAGGGGGATGTCATGTGACTGGTGGAAGTGAGTGACATCGAGTTGGCCACGCCCACCCAGGTTTTGTGGCTCCCGGTGTTTTCTTTTCTGTGGGAAACGGGTCCAAATGGCTCTTTGAGTGCTTAAGGTCGCAGACCCCTGCCCTGTACGAATAGGCAGCCAATATAAATTTTCTAAATAAATAAAGGCGGGATACATAGGAAGCAATAAGTACGTAAATTAAAAAGTAGGTAAATAAATAAATAAAATGCAGCTGCTTTAAGCCATCCTGAATTGGGGCTGTGGTTCATGTCTCGACATGTTTTCAAATCACCCTTTGGGGAAATAGAAGCAGAAGCCTTGAGCAAGGCCTACTCTAAATATTGCCACTCGTCTCAAGCAAAACACCTCTTTTCTTGGCTCTGTTGTTCTTTCTGTCTTAGGTGGTGATTTGGGGTTGGTGAAGTATTTTTTTTCTTTTTTTTTTTTAAACCCTACTAAGTTGTTGACTCGTTGACTCGGCTCCTCCCACCCATTCTCTCCTGTTCAAACAGGTATTTTGCTACCAGGGCTCTGTGGCAAGGTTTCGTAAGAGTTGACAGCTTGAAGATGTGTGAACTTCGTCTTGCCAAGGTTGAGAAACTGCTTTCTGGTATGTTGATGACACACAGGGGGAATCCTAACGCTGTTAAAAACTCAAACTTTGCATTTTTCCTCTTTCCAGTTTATTCGTAGAATTTCATGGTTCAGCAAGGAATTGGTAAGGTTTGGTAAGGGAAATTCAGGAGGATTGCAAATCACACGTTATATGTACCACTTTATAATGCCTTGGTAAAGCCACACTTGGAATTCTGCATCCAGTTTTGGTCGCCACGATGTAAAAAAGATGTGGAGACTCTAGAAAGAGTGCAGAGAAGGGCAACGAAGAGGATTAGGGGACTGGAGGCTAAAACATAGGAAGAAGGGTTGCAGGAATTGGATGCATTTAGTTTAATGAAAAGAAGGACTAGGGGAGATATGATAGCAGTGTTCCAATATCTCAGGGGCTGCCACAAGGAAGAGGAAGTTAAGCTATTCTCCAAAGCATCTGAAGGCAGGACAAGAAGCAACGGATGGAAACTAATCAAGGAGAGAAGCAACTTAGAACTAAGGAGGAATTTCCTGACAGAACAATTAATCGGTGGAACAACTTGCCTCCAGAAGTTGTGAATGCTCCAACACTGGAAGTTTTTAAGAAGTTGTTGGATAACCATTTGAAGTGGTGGAGGGTTTCCTGCCTGGGCAGTGGGTTGGACTAGAAGACCTCCAAGGTTCCTTCCAACTCTTATTCTATTCTATTCTATTCTATTCTATTCTATTCTATTCTATTCTATTCTATTCTATTCTATTCTATTCTATTCTATTCTATTCTATTCTATTCTACACATAGCCCTCGATTTATGAACGCAATTGGGATCAGAATTTACAGTGCTAAGCAAGGTGGTTTTTAACTGAGTCATGCCCAATTTTACAAACTTTTTTTTTGCCACCGCTGTTAAGCAAATCCCTGCAGTTGTTAAGTGAATCGGATGGTCACTAAGTGAATCCGGCTTTCCTCCTTGACTTTGCTTGTGAGAAAGCAGGGAGGAAGGTCACAAATGATGATCGGCTGGCCCAAGGATGGTGTAACTGGTAAATTCACATGGGCTGCCAAGGACCTGAATTTTGATCATGTGACTGGTGGGGTGGTGCGACAGCCGTATGTTTGAGGACCTGTCATAAGTGACCTTTTTTTCCCCATTGTTTTTATAACTTTGAGCAGCTGAAAGGAAATAAACCGCAACCAACCAGTTCTTTATACTCACCTACTTCCATTCTGCACTTTCTCCCTCGTAAATTCTCACCAATGTGGGTCAGGTACGGTTGTAGATTTTAGGAGAAAAGTGAGGAGAGAAGAGGGGAGGCAAATGCAAAGAACCAGACTGACAGGCTGGGGGGGAGAAACCTCTTTGCTGTGCTACATTCGTCCACCTTTTAATTAATCGCATTTATTGCCTCCCCACCCACATTTCATCACTTTTAATGCACAGCTTGCTTTCAGTGTTATTCCTGATCAGGGGAGCGGCTCTGTTTGTATAGCCTAGTTAATGATTTTACAGGCAGTCCTCGGCATACGACTGTCCTGGAGCTTGCTCACGACCGGTCTGATTTTTTTTTACCACCTTTTCTGTGGCGGTTGTAAAAGAAAGGTTGCAGTCTTTAAGTGATTTTTCAGCACCCTGGTGTTTGCACGCTTGTGTTTTGCATGATTTTCAGCCCAAACGCTGTAAAACACATTCGTATCACCACGGGATGGCTATCAATGGCTATAAAGGCAGCCATTTTGCTAAGCGTGATCATGTGACCATGGGGAGGGGCTGGAACGACTGTCAGAATTCTGGAACCAGCTCATAATTTCTTTTTGCTAGAGAATCAAAACTTCAAACAGTCATTACGACTAACTGGTCGTAAGTTGAGGAATTCCTGTAACACGGTTAATTCTCAAATTTGGCAACTTTAAGATGTGCGGACTTCAACTCCCAGAATTCTCCAGCCAGCATGGGAATTAAAGCCCACCCGTCTTACAATGGACAAGCTCGAGAAACGTCGCAATTCATCCATTGCTGAGGTTTTGCACCGAGCATCCAGGGGTGAGATTCAAATAATTTAACAACTGGTTCTCTGTCCTAATGACCAGCTGGGTAGGCGTGGCTCGGTGGTCATGTGACATGGGGGCGTGGCCAGCTCAACGTGACTCACGTCGATGGGCGCTTCGCCTTAGTGTTACAATGTAATAAGGGTTAACCGGAGAGGCAGTTTCTGTAAGCAGGGCAATAAAGATTAGGCTGGAAATAACACCAGAATGTTTCCTTCCTGCCTTCCTTACAGGATTAGCCCTGTAAAGTGGAAAAAACACAAAATAAGATTTCTTCCAACAACCGGTTCTCTGAACTTCTTAGAAAGTTAACAACCAGTTCTCCCGAATAGGTGCGAACTGGCCGAATCTCACCACTGCGAGTATCCTCTGTAACAGGGGTGTCAAACTCAAGGCCCGGGGGCTGGATCCGGCCTGTGGGATGCTTAGATCTGGCCCGCGGAGCTGCCCTGAAACAGCCTGCGGTGCCTCTGCCAGCAAAAACAGGCTCCCAAGCTCCGTTTTCAGCTATGACAGCCTCCTGCAACCCTCTGCGAGCAAACACTCCCGAGCTTCGTTTTTGCTGGTAGAGGGTTGCAGGAGGCTGTCACAGCTGAAAACGGAGCTTGGGAGCCCGTTTTCGCTGGCAAAGCGCTCGAGCCATCACAGGCGCCCCCGACACGAGTGACGTCGAGCTGGCCACGCCCACCCTGGCTCCCCAAGGACAAACACAACCCTGATGAACCTTTAATGAAATCGAGTTTGACATCCCTGCTCTATAACCTAAAACCTGATTACAGGTAGTCCTCGACTTGCAACCATTCGTTTAGCGACCACTCAGAATGACAACAGCACTGAAAAATGCGACTTATGACCGTTTTTCACACTTAAGACCATTTCAGTATCCCATGATCAAAATTCAGACACTTGGCCACTGACTCACATTTATGACGGTCGCAGTGTCCCGGGGTCACGTGATTCCTCTTTTGCAACCTTCGGATGAGTAAAGTCAAAGGGGAAGCTGGATTTACTTAACAACCGTGTTACTAATTTAACAAATGCAGTGATTCGCTTAATTGTGGCAAGAAAGCTCATAAAATGGAACAAAACTCACTTAATCAACTGTCTTGCTTAACAGCCATGTTACTAATTTTAACAAATACGGTGATTTACTTACCGTATTTTTCAGAGTAGAAGACACAGCTTCTTCCCCACCCAAAAAAGAGGGTGAAAATCTGGGTGCGTCTTAAACTCCAAATGTAGCCCCACCCAGCTTCTCAAAGGGAGGTTTCAGAGGCTGAAAAAAGCATCAGAAATGAAGCTTCAGAAAAGAAGCCTCCAAACAGAGCTTCAGAAAAAAAGCCTCCAAACAGAGCTTCAGAGGCTTTTTTTCTGAAGCTCTGTTTCGGAGGCTTTCAGAGGCAGGGGAAAAAAGCAAAAAAAACCACCAAGGCACAGAGCTCACAACTAAGGAACCTGTTGCTAAAATTCACCTCTGGGAACAGCTGATTGGGGGTATTCCGGGAGGCCGATCCACCTGCCAATCAGCCTTTTTCCTATTTTCCTCCCCAAAAACTAAGGTGCGTCTTATACTCCAAAAAATACGGTAACAACTTTGGCCAGAAATGTCATAAAAGGGGGCAAAATTCCCTTAATTATCTTGCTGAGCAACAGAATCAGAGGTTTAGGTTTAGGTTTATTAAATTTCTATACTGCCCTTCTCCCGAAGGACTCAGGGCGATGTACAGCCATCATAAAACAATGTAAAATACAAAATTTAAAACAATTTAAAAGCAGATTAAATATTTCGGCCTTCACATTAAAACCCCCAAATTTAAAACACCCCATTCCAGTTTCTTATTACGCCAGTCCAGCCTGTTGAAATAGCAGGGTCTTAAGGGCACGGCGAAAGATACGTAGGTCGGGAATTATACGTATCCCGGAGGGCAGTTCATTCCAGAGGGCGGGTGCCCCCACAGAGAAAGCTCTCCCCCTGGGGGTCGTCAGACGGCACCTGAGGAGTCCCTCTCTGTGGGAGTGTATTGGTCGGCGGGAGGCTACCGGTGGCAGAAGGCGGTCCCGTAGATAACCGGGTGCTAAGCCATGGAGTGCTTTAAAGATGGTCACTAACACTCTGAACTGCACCCGGAAGACCACTGGGAGCCAGTGCAGCTCGCGCAGGAGAGGTGTTACATGGGTGCGTCATGTTGCCCCCATAACCACCCGTGCGGCTGCATTCTGGACCAGTTGGAGCCTCCGAGTGCTCTTCAAGGGGAGCCCCATGTAGAGAGCATTACAGTAGTCCAGATGGGACGGGACGAGGGCGTGTGTGACTGCGCAGGGTGTCCCGGTCCAGAAAGGGATGCAACTGGCAAATCAGGCAAACTTGATAAAAAGCCCCCCTGGCCACAGCCGTCATATAGTCGTCTAAAGACAGCCGTGCCTCCAGGAGGACACCCAGATTGTGAGCCCACTCTGTGGGGGCCAGTATTTCACCCCCAATAGCCAGCGATGGTACCAGCTGGCTATACCGAGACGCCGGGAGCCATAGCCACTCAGTCTTGGAGGGGTTGAGTCTGAGCCTGTTTCTCCCCATTCAGATCCGCACGGCCTCCAGGCAACATCACGTCAAGGGCATCATTGGGGTGGTCTGGGGTGGAGGTGTTGATGGAGTCAAAGTGGGGGGGGGTCCTTCTTTTTCCTGCCCTTTGCGTTAGATCTTTTTTTTCCTGAATTCCTTTCAGACCTGCCACTCAGATTTTCGGCGCTGGGGTGAAACCGGTTGTTACTTCATGTGCCTCCGACCTCTGCCTCAGTGCTAATATATCCACACTAATTTTGCAAGAGTATCGGTGGGGTTTTATTTGTAATCTTTTATTTTCAGATGCTCCAGCCCAGTTTTTCCCTCCCTGAAGTCCAGAAAAATAAAGAGGGAGGCCAAATTGAGAGGCCTGGTGGCCTTTTGCCAGTTTTTCTGCGCTCCCCAGTTTCACTCCCTTTCCCTCTCCTTAAAGTCACAGGCGTGATTGCCAAACAGCTGTTCAGTTCTTTTCGCTCGTTGCCCAATCTGGGTGGGACAGCCTCACCCGTTCTAGGGCTAATTCTGTCCTGGGACCTTCCCGTGTTTTTAGTCACCGGATTTGAACTCAGGACAGAACCAAGTGGAGCCGACAGGCTGACCAGGTTAGAAAAGCTGATCCCATGACCCCTCGGGCCACTACAACTGTCATAAACACAAGTCAGTTGCTGAGTGTCTGAATTTTGATCATGTGACTGTGAGGATGCTGCAACGGTCATAAGTGCGAAAAATGAACCCGAGTCACTTTTTATTTTTATTTTTATTTTTATTATTTTTATTTTTATTTTTATTATTTTTATTTTTATTTTTATTTTTATTTTTATTTTTATTATTTTTATTTTTATTTTTATTTTTATTATTTTTATTTTTATTTTTATTTTTATTTTTATTTAATCTGTAGTGAGATTCACAGCCTTTGAGGCTGGTTAATAGCTCAGCAGCTCGAGTCCTAACCAAGGACCTAGGAACTATTAAGGTGTCGTCGGAGGATGTAAGCTGTTCTGAGTAAGGTGGTTTTTTGTAGAGTCAAAATGTCCAAGTCCGGTAAATTTAGAATTTCTAAATAGCAGGGTAGCCCTTTAGGTATTGCTCCAAGGGCTCCAATTACAATCGGAACAGCACATGATTTCTTTTTCCATAGTCGTTCAACTTCGATTTGCAAGTCCATTATTATTATTATTATTGGTTAATCGGTAGTGAGATTCACAGTCTTTGAGGCTGGTTAATAGCTCAGCAGCTCGAGTCCTAACCAAGGACCTAGGAACTGTTAAGATATCGTCGGAGGATGTAAGCTGTTCCGAGTAAGGTGGTTTTTTGTAGAGTCAAAATGTTCAAGTCCGGTAAATTTAGAATTTCTAAATAGCGGGGTAGCCCTTTGGGTATTGCTCCAAGGGCTCCAATTACAATCGGAACAACACATGATTTTTTTTTCCATAGTCGCTCAACTTCGATTTGCAAGTCCCGATACTTCGTGATTTTTTCTTGCTGCTTATCTTCAATCCATGCATCACCAGGTATTGCAATGTCAATGAACTATACTTTTCAACTACCGTTATGTCAAGTGTGTTGTGGACCAAGTGCCTGTCAGTCTGAATCCTAAAGTCCCACAAGATCTTGAGTTTCTCATTCTCTAGAACTTTCTCAACCTGATGTTCCCAGTGGTTTTTGCTGTACTCAAATCCAAACTTCTGGCACAATTTCCAGTGATTATTATTATTATTATTATTAATTCAATTTGAATGCCACCCCTCTCCAAAGACTCAGGGCGGTTCACAATGCATTTAAGATCGTTATATTAAACATTTAAGAATTAAAAACATTAAAACTCATTCACACCATTCATGGACGGATCTCGCCGGATTGCAAGAGCGAGATCAACTTTGAACGGTCAGTGAGTCAAATGTTGTAAGTCATATCTGTAACTGTCTTCAGTGTTGTCGAAACTTCAAATGGTCACTAAATAATGGTTGTAAGTCGAGGACCGTGTTTCCTTGACCAAAGACAGAAGCGGGATGGGAAGAACCTTTAAAGCAATGTAAAAATATTTGGTGGAAACAAATCATGTTGCTGTCTGTCCTCACACAAATAAACTACTGTATTTTCCTGCGTATAAGACTACTTTCTAACACACAAAAATCTTCTCAAAAGTCGGGGGTCGTCTTATACGCCGGGTCTCATTCTCCTGTAACCAGGCAGACCAGCCCATAAGGCTCTGATGAGCCTTAAATGGCTCTGAGGAGGGTCGTCTTATACGCCCAGTCGTCTTATACGCCGGAAAATACGGTATTTTTTCCCCACCCTTGAATATCTCTTTTCGGAGATGAATTACCCCCCATTGGCATAACGGTTCGTAAAAACTAAGGACTTAAGGAGAAAAATGAGTACAGTGTGTGTTCTGTATTTCGGTTATCAATTTCTTTCCTTGACTAAATACACATATGGCCAAAAAAAAAGAAAAAAAAAGTGGGGGGGCGGGGAAACATGTTTGGGTAGAAAGCACTCCGGATTCCATATGCTCATAAATATTATCGAATTTCGTTCCTCCGATGCATATGCTTTCTCCAACTAAGTATGACAGCAAAAAAACCCTTCCTTCGCAAACATTACCAGAATGTCACCGATGCGTTTTTGGCTGTCTCCCATCCACCAAATTCTCAATAAATGCTGAATTTTATACTCGGCACTGGTTGTGCCCCCGGCCTAGATCGAGAAGCTTTCCTTGCGGTCACTCATGCCTTATAGTCGCCTCTCGGTTGGACTACTGTAATGGGCTCTACCTGGAGCTCCCCTTGAAGAGTACCTGGAGGCTTCAACCTGGTGCAAAATGCAGGCAGTTATATCTCTTCCTAGTAGACGCAGCCTGTTTTGGGTGCAGGTAAGTGCAGGGCACATTGTGGTGGGTTTCAAAATGTTTTACTACCGGTTCTGTGGGTGTGACTTGGTGGGCGTGGCAGGGGAAGGATACTGTAAAATCTTCATTCCCACCCCAATCCAGGGGAAGGTTACTACAAAATCCCCATTTCCTTCCAATCAGCTGGGACTCGGGAGGCAGGGAATAGAAGGGGGCGGGGCCAGTCAGAATTTTTACTAGCTGTTCTCCTTACTACTCAGAATTTCCGCTACCGGTTCTCCAGAACTGGTCAGAACCTGCTGAAACCCACCTCTGATGTGGAGCCTCGGGGAGGGTGAAAAATAGGCCTACTGGAAGTTTGGAAAGGCCTATGGAGCCTGGGGAGGCCGTTTTCGTCCTCCCGGAGGCTCAAGGAAAGCCTCTGGAGCCCAGGGAGAACAAAAACGCCCTTTCTCCACCGCGGTGCAGGAGTTTAACTAGGCCACGCCCACCACGGCCACGCCCCACCCAGCAACTAGGCAATTTAACCCCTTGCTAAAGTTTTTGAAGCCCATCCCTGGTTTTAATGGGTGTTCTTCATTGATTATCGGGATTGCTGGAAAGGTTTTTATAATTGCAAGTTGCCTGGGGCAGCAACAAAGGATCGTAAATGAATAATTCCCACCTTCCCCACCTACCAGTTGCTTGGGACTTGGCCCCTTTTCAAGTTGGATGTCAAAACCTGTTATTTTCCTCTTTGGAAATTAAACCGGTTCTGCTTTTCCTTGCTCACCTCAAAAGCAGCCAAATTAAAAGGCTTCCCTTTAGACAACTTTACTCAGGGGTTTTAAACCTCTAGCTCCACCAGCTCAACGCCCATCCTTCTGCAGGGAAGGCCAATAGGAATAATAGATATTTAGGGAAACAATTCAGCGTGTTTGGAGGGTTTCTGTTTCCCAACTGTTTGTTCCCTGCTGGAAACTTTCTGAGTGGCGTGAAAACTCAGATTCCCGCCCCCGCTCCGAAACGGCATGTCTTCAGCAGGAAGGAAACATCCAAGATTTTGACTGAATGGCAGAAGTTGGCGTTAAGAGGGTTGGTTATTATTAGACTTGCAGCTGGCAGGAAATAGATGCCCTCTTTTTGGCTTTCTCCGAGCTGTCCCACCAATCGATTATTCCAAGTCAGCAATTAGCTGACAGCAGCACATTTCCGGGTTCCTAAAAGTGGAAGCTGAAGAAAACGGGGAAAAAGGAAAAGAGGGGGGCTGGATGACCGGATGATAGCCTCTTAAGAGACTTGCATCGTTTAAAAACAAAAGCAGATAATTGTGCAAAGAATGGCTGGATGGATCCTTGATGTGCATTTCTCACTTTTTTTGTTTCTCCAGCTCCTTTTAGGTTGACATGTGCTTCCACAATTTTTAGAATAGCAGAATAACGGAGTTGGAAGGGACCTTGGAGGTCTTCTAGTCCAACCCCCTGCTCAAACAGGAAACCCTATACCCATGATGGCGAACCTATGGCACGTGTGCCACAGGTGGCACTTGGAGCCATATCGGTGGGCATGCAGGCTCAGCCACCTGATTTTTGGGCCTTCTGGGCCCACCGGAAGTCGGCAAATGGGCCGTTTCCAGTCTCCGGAGGGCCTCCGGGCGGTTGGGGAAGGCCATTTTTGCCCTCCCCAGGCTCCTAGAAAGGCTCTGGAGCCTAGGCAGAGTGAAAAACAGGACTTCCGGTCCCACCAGAAGCCAGCAAATAGGTTGTTTCCGGCCTCTGGAGGGGCTCCGGGTGGGTGCGCGGAAGACCATTTTTGCCCTCCCCAGGCTCCTAGAAAGTGTCCGGAGCCTAAGGAGAGTGAAAAACAGGACTTCCGGTCCCACCAGAAGCCAGCAAATAGGTTGTTTCCGGCCTCTGGAGGGGCTCCGGGTGTGTGCGCGGAAGGCCATTTTTGCCCTCCCCAGGCTCCTAGAAAGGCTCCGGAGCCTAAGGAGTGAAAAACAGGATTTCTGGTCCCACCAGAAGCCAGCAAATAGGTTGTTTCCGGCCTCTGGAGGGGCTCCGGGTGTGTGCGCGGAAGGCCATTTTTGCCCTCCCCAGGCTCCTAGAAAGGCTCCGGAGCCTAAGGAGAGTGAAAAACAGGACTTCTGGTCCCACCAGAAGCCAGCAAATAGGTTGTTTCCGGCCTCTGGAGGGGCTCCGGGTGTGTGTGCGGAAGGCCATTTTTGCCTCCCCAGGCTCCTAAAAAGGCTGGGGAGATGAGAGAGATGAGAGAGAGAAGGAGGGAGGGAGAGGAGGGAGAGAGATAAGAGAGGAGAGGGTAGGAGATGAGAGAGAGAAGGAGAGAGGGAGAAAGATGAGAGAGAAGTAGAGAGGGAGGGAGAGTAGAGTAGAAGGAGGGGAAGTAGAGAGTGGAGCCCAGGGAGAGCAAAAAACAGACCTACGGAGGCCCACCATGCCATCGTGTGCCAAAAGCGTGGTGAGAGTGGGTGGGGGGGTTGTGCACACATGCGCCCCCTGCATTGAATTATGGATGTGGGCACGTGCACGAGCGACCCCCTGCACTCCCCCCACTTTTGGCCCGTGACAGCAAAAAGGTTCGCCATCACGGCCCTATACTATTTCCGACTAATGGTTATCTAAGCTCTTCTTTAAAAAACTCCACAATCTCTGTTTTTGAAGTTTTTCTTTGTTGAAATTGCTCCCTGGGGCAGATCAATATTTTAGGAAAAATATTTCCCTAATGCAGGATTGATTTTGCTAACTAGGCCACTCTGCCTTCAGAGAAATCTGGTAACGTGGTACTATAATTGAGCCAAAGCGCTGTTTGCCAGCGTTAATTTGGGACCTGCTCCAACAAGATTTGCTGTTTTCTTTTTTCTTTTTTTTAAAGAAAAAAGAGATTGACAAAAAGTATTGCTTCAGCCTGTCCAAGAACAAGATGCAAAGATTTGCTTGCAATCAGCAAAGGTTGCATCAGGGGTTTTCAAACTACTTAAGGCCACGAAATTTGCCCGTTTAAAAGAAGAAACTTCCCAGAAGCCCTGATCAAAAGGAAAAACTCTAGAGATGGAAATGAACTTAATTTGAGTGAAGGTTCTTTTTTATTTTATTTTAATTTTGCTTTTAGTCTTTCCCAGAACCTAATCAAATGTTCATGGAATTTTAGAGACTATATGGCTAAAATAATTCCCCCCTTGCATGAAATTCTCATTCGGTCTCTTTCAAGGACTTTAGAGTTTACCCTACAGTTTGCATGGAAAAAACCTTCTAATATTTCTGCCTCATATTGTACCTCTCTCTCCCTCCCTCCCTCTCTCCCTCTCCCCTCTCCCTCTCCCTTCCTCCCTCCCTCCCTCCCTCTCATCTTTCTCCCAACCTCTCCTCTCTTATCTCTCTCCTTCCTCTCCCTCCCTCCCTCCTTCTCTCTCCCTCTCTCTTTCTCTCATATCTCTCCCTCCCTCTCTCTCTCCCTCCCTCTTTCTCCCTCCCTCTCTCCTTCTTTCTCATCTTTCTCCCTCTCTCCTTCTCTCTCATCTCCTACCCTCTCCTCTCTTATCTCTCTCCCTCCTCTCCCCCCTCCCTCCTTCTCTCTCTCTTCTCTCTCCCTCTCTCTCCTCCCTCATATCTCTCCCTCTCTCATATATCTCCCTCTCCTCTCTCCTCCCTCCCTCTCTTCTCTCTCCCTCCCTCTCTCCTTCTCTCTCTAATCTCTCCCTCTCTTCTTCTCTCTCTCATCTTTGTCCTTCTCTCCTTCTCTCTCATCTCCCACCCTCTCTTTTCTTATCTCTCTCCCTCTCTCCTTCTCTCTCTTCTCTCTCCCTCTCCCCTTCTCTCATATCTCTCCATCTCTCCCTCCCTCTCCTCCCTCTCATCTATCTCCCTCTCCTTCTCTCTTATCTCCCTCCCTCTACTCTCTCTCCCTCCCTCTCCTTTTCTCTCTCATCTCCCTCCCTCTCCTCTCTTATCTCTCTCCCTCCTCTCCCTCCCTCTCTTCTTCTCTCTCTCATCTCTCCCTCCCTCTCCTCTCTTATCTCTCTTCCTCCTCTCCCTCCCTCTCTCCTTCTCTCTCATATCTCTCCCTCTCCGTCCCTCTCTCCTTCTTTCTCTCCTCTCCCACCCTCTTCTCTCCCTCTCTCCTTCTCTCTCTCATCTGTCTCTCCCTCCCTCTCTCCTTCTCTCTCTCATCTCTCTCCCTCTCCTTCTCTCCTCTCTCTCTCCCTCCTTTCTCCTCTCTCTCATCTCTCTCCCTCTCTCTCATCTCCCTCCTTCTCCTCTCATCTCTCTCCCTCCTCTTCCTCCCTCCTTCTCTCTCTTCTCCTCTCTCCTTCTCTCTCATATCTCTCCCTCTCCATCCCTCTCTCCTTCTCTCTCTCCTCTCCCTCCTTCCCTCTCTCTCTCCCTCCCTCTCTCCTCTCTCTCATCTATCTCCCCCTCCCACTCCCTCTCATCTCCCTCCCTCTCTCTTCTCTCTCCCTCCCTCTCTCCTCTCTCATGGTCATGTGATCAAAATTCAGAGGCTTGGTAACTGACTTGTGTTTATGACGGTTGCAGTGTCATGGGGGTCATGCGATCATTTAACAACCATTTTACCATTTTAGCAGCTGCAGTGATTCAGTTAACAACTATTGCAAGAAAGGTTGTAAAATGAGGCAAAATTCACTTAATAACTGTCTCCCTTAGCCACAGAGGTTTTGGGCTCCACTGTGGTCGTATGTCGAGGACTACCTGTAACAGGTAACCGAGGAGCTCATTTCCCAGGATTATTTTCCTCTTCCATTTTATTAAAATATAGTATTGATATTTAAAATTACAGAGGTGGGGGCATGGATTCTCATTCAGAGCCCAGATTTTGCAGCAGTTTAAACACTCCGCTCATTAAGGTTCAGGCAACCGAAGCAAATGAATGGCTTAGTTCCTGCTCGGCGGGGGCTGGAAATGCATCTATCAAATTACTTATTAAACTTGCTTGATTGCCTCCCCCTCCCCCGTCCCGATTTGGAAATCAGTGGACAGAGTGGCTTTTGCAAGAAGATGGGAAGAACTCTACGCTAGGATTCCCTGTTTTCTGCTGGGACGATGCTGTAGGCTTTTGGAGTAGGAATAATGTAGATAGCAATAGCACTTAAGACTTATCTACCGCTTCACAGTGCTTTCCAGCCCTCTCTAAGCGGTTTACAGAGTCAGCCTCTTGCCACAACAATCTGGGTCCTCATTTGACCCACCTTGGAAGGGTGAATGTAGAGTGACCACACACACACAAAGGTTGAGGATGTATGTGGTGATTTTATTGTCTGACATAGTGACATTATATAGTTTATTACTTACAAATTACAACATGCTTGGCAGCATATCATTGGTTCACAGAATATTCCAGGTAACTAGAATCTTTGGTTAATCAGTACTGCTTTGCTTAAGCACTTATAATGTTAGACTTTAATTAAAGTCTAATACACATATATCCCATTTCCTCTCCTCCTGTTTACAGACTTAGAGTCTTATTTACTAATGCCAAATCCTGCCTACGTGCAAGGAATTTTCCTTATCTGAGGTTTGCCATCCAAGATAGGAAAATTCCTGCACAAATGCCGACTCCTACATTTATTTTTTATTTATTTATTTTATTAGATTTCTATACCGCCCTACTCCCGAAGGACTCAGGGCGGTGCACAGCCTCCAGTTAAAATACATCATACAAAAGTTAAAAATTATTAAAAAGATATTAAATAATATTAGGCTCAAAAACAGTTAAAACCCCTAATGTACATAAAACTTAAAACCCATTTAAAAGGGAGAGTTAGGCCAGACCAGCCTGTTGGAATAAAAACCTACAGGTGGAAGGCTGAATCAACCTTGAACTGGTTGGGTTTGAACTCATGGCAGTGGGCAAAGTTATCTTGCAATGCTGCATTCTAACAGGGAGGGAGGGAGGGAGGGACGGAGGGAGGAAGGAAGGAAGGAAGGAAGGGCAATATTAATAGCACTTAGACTTATATACCGCTTCACAATGCTTTACAGACTTCTCTAAGTGGCTTTACAGAGCCAGCCTATAGCCCCAAATAATCTGGGTCCTCATTTTACCCACCTTGGAAAGGTGGAAGGATGACTCAACCTTGAGCCGATTGGGTTCGAACTCATGGCAGTGGGCAGAGTTAGCCTGCAATGCTGCATTCTAACAGGAAGGAAGGGAGGCAGGCAGGCAGGCTAGCAAGAAGGAAGGGAGGGCAATAGCAATAGCCCTTAGACCAGTGTTTCTCAACCTTGGTAGCTTAAAGATGGGTGGACTTCAACTCCCAGAATCCCCCAGCCAGCAGGGATTCTGGGAGTTGAAGTCCACCCATCTTCAAGCTACCAAGGTTGAGAAACACTGCCTTAGACTTATGTACCACTTCACAGTGCGTTACAGCCTTCTCTAAACAGTTTACAGAGTCAACCTGTTGCCCCAAACAGTCTGGGTCCTCATTTTACCGGCCTCGGAAGGATGGAAGGCTGAGTCACCCTTGAGCTGTCATGTCATGTTTGGACTCATGGCTGTGGGCAGAGTTAGCCTGCATGTCATTTCTGGCTACAGAGGTTTCAGGAAAACGATATCAAGAATAAGAATGGAAATCTCTGCTGTGAATGTCCTAGGACAGTGATGGCTAACCTTTTTGCCATCACGTGCCAAAAGTGTGGGAGCGTGGGGGGGGGGGTATCACACGTACACGTGCCCATACCCATAAATGCATCCCCCCGCGCCTGTGGGCGTGACACCCCCCGCGCGACCCCTGCTTTTGGCATGCGATGACACGATGGGTCCAGTAGGCCCATTTTTCGCTCTCCCCAGGCTCCAGAGGCTTTCTAGGAGCCTGGGGAGAGCGAAAACAGGCTTCCCCACCTCACCAGAGGCCGGAAACAGCCTGTTTCCCAACCTCCGGTGGGCCCAGAAGGCCTGAAGGCTGGCGCACACATGCACGCTACAGCTGAGGTAGGGCAATGCTCGCATGCCCACCAATATGCCCATTTTTGGACCGAGATGCCCTCACCATGGTCACCCATGCCCTAGTTACTTCTCGGTTGGATTACTGTAATGCCCTCTACATGGGGCTGCCCTACATGGGACATATCCGGAGACTCCAGTTAGTCCAGAATGCAGCCGCGCGGGTAGTTACAGCGGCTTCTCGTTACTCCCATGTTACATCTCTCCTGCGCGGGCTGCATGTTGTGGCCCCGTCCTCTGAGCCTATCCCATTGGAGGAAGGAAGCTCTGAGCATGAGGAAGAGGAGCCAGCCTGATCTCCCAGCCCCACCCCTCTGGCACCGTCTCAGGTGCCAGCTGAAAGAGAGCAAAGTAGTGGGGAAACAGGTGTCTCAGATGAGAGTGAGGGAGAGAAGTCATTCCTGGACGCATGTCAATGAAGGCGAGATAAGCGCTTGTAGCAGCTGAGGAGGCGTGCGAGGGAATAGACCTGAGTCACTGGACTTGAGTCACAGGACCAATGAATCACTGGATCACACCCCAGAGACTATATAAGAGAGGGTGGTGGTCAGTGATCCCTGTGACGAACAAAACTCAATCTGGTAGTCATTGGAGCCTGAAGCTGCTAAAAGAACGGATTTTGGCAAAGCTACGTATGTGATTTTCTTTCTGTGAACAATTAAAGCACTTGGCAGACGGTGTGAATATCGCTG
>CM075960.1:3572434-3693856 GCA_038048745.1 Coluber constrictor foxii
TTGGGGAAAGTAGTATAAAATAGCTTCCCAAAGATATAATACAATCATATACTATATAATTAATAATTATATTATAGTGTGGTATAGTACAGTATGGTATAGTATCGTAGGATAGGGTAGTGTAGTGTGTAGTGTGTAGTGTGTAGTGTGTAGTGTGTAGTGTGTAGTGTAGTGTAGTGTAGTGTATTGTATTGTATTGTATTGTATTGTATTGTATTGTATTGTATTGTATTGTAGTATCAGTGATGGGTTGCTACCAGTTCACCCAGGTTTGGACGGTAGTAGCGGCAGCAGGAGGCTCTGGCCATCTGCCCGGACGTCCTCAAATACAATCTGTGCATGCGTAGATGTGGTGCGCGCGCCAGTGAAGCGAGCAAGTGCATGCGAGCGAACCGATAGCAAAGGTAAGTGAAACGCATCCCTGTATAATACTATTAGTATTAGTATAGTATTGGTATTAGTATAGTATAGTATTAGTATTTAGTATAGTATTAGTATTAGTATAGTATTAGTATTAGTATTTTATAGTATTAGTATTAGTATAGTATTAGTATTAGTATTTTATAGTATTAGTATTAGTATAGTATAAGTATAGTATAGTATTAGTATAGTATAAGTATAGTATAGTATACTAATATTTAGTATTAGTATTAGTTTAGTATTAGTATTAGTATAGTATAAGTATAGTATAGTATACTAATATTTAGTATTAGTATTAGTATTAGTATTAGTTTAGTATTAGTATTAGTATATTATAGTATTAGTATAGTATAGTATTAGCATAGTATTAGTATTAGTATAGTATTAGTATAGTATTGGTATAGTATTGGTATTGGTATTAATACTAGTATTAGTATTAGTATTAGTATTAGTATTAGTATTAGTATTAGTATTAGTATTAGTATTAGTATTAGTATAGTATGGTGTAGGTGTAGGTATTGGTATAGTAGTCTTTGACTTACAACCACAATTGAGCCCCACATTTCTGCTGCTAAGTGAGACATTTCTTAAGTGAGTTTTTATGAACTTTCTTGGCACATCTGTTAAGCCAATCATTGCGGTTGTTAAGTTAATAATCAGGTTGTTAAGTGAATCTGGCTTTCCCCCCATTGACTTTGCTTGTCAGGAGGTCACAAAAGGGGAATCCCGTGATTCCAGGGACACTGCCACCGTCATAAATACGAGCCAGTTGTCACATGTCTGCATTTTGACCACATGACCATGGGGGGGATGCTGCAACGGTCGTATGCGTGAAAAATGATCCTAAGTCACTTATTTCAGTGCCCTTGTAACTTCGGTCACTAAATGAACCATCTGTACAGCACAGCATAGCATAGCATAGCATAGCATAATATACCCCATTGCTAATCCTGCAGAAAAACTGAACTGAGTCTGTTTAGCTTTTGTACACAAAAATGTCATCTTGTTCTTCTATTTGGCAGCAGAATCAAGGTGTTGGTACCAGTAGTGGGTTTCAAAATTTCGGTCGCTACCAGTTCGCATGTGCAGAGATGTCCAGGTGGGTGGAGGGAGCCTCCTGCGGCCACCACTGTCGGTTTGCCCGATCCGGGGCAAACCGGTAGCAACCTATCACTGGTTGGTACACAGCTGCAGTGATCCCTAGGGTCTTGGGCAACAATAGATCTTCCCCATCTTCTGGAGCCTGATTTTATTTATTTATTAAATTGATATGTCAATTTATTAGCTTATTATCCGAAGCAATTCTCGAACTAGGTATGTCTAGTCTAAAAAAGAAAGAAAGGCCGTGATAGCACTAGCAATAGCACATAAGATTTATATACCGCTTTACAGAGCTTTACAGCCCTCTTTAAGCGGTTTACAGAGTCAGCATCTGGCCTCCAACAATCTGGGTCCTCATTTTACCCACCCCGGAAGGATGGGAGGCTGAGTCAATTGTGAGCCTGGTGAGATTTGAATTGCCAAATTGCAGGCAGCCGGCAGGCAGCAGAAGTAGCCTGCAGTACTGCACTCTAACCACTGTGCCACCGTGGCAGTCTTCCAGTATCTGAGGGGCTGCCACAAAGAAGAGGGGGTCGATCTATTCTCCAAAGTACCTGAAGCAGAGGTGGGTTTCAGCAGGTTCTGACCAGTTCTGGCGAACTGGTAGCGGAAATTTTGAGTAGTTCGGAGAACCGGTAGTAAAAATTCTGACTGGCCCCGCCCCCATCTATTCTCTGCCTCCCAAATCCCAGCTGATCGGGAGGAAATGGGGATTTTACAGTATCCTTCTCCTGGATTGGGGAGGGAATGGAGATTTTTTTTTCTTTTTTTTAATTAGATTTATATGCCGCCCTTCTCCGGAGACTCAGGGCGGCTTACAAGGCGTTAAGCAATAGCCTTCATCCTTTTGTATATTTATACAAAGTCAGCTTATTGCCCCCACAAACTGGGTCCTCAATTTACCTACCTTAGAAAGGATGGAAGGCTGAGTCAACCTTGAGCCTCGAACTGGTGTAATTGCAAACAGCTGGATGTTAATAACAGGCTATTCAGCCGGTTGAGCTATCTGTTACAGTATCCTTCCCCTGGATCGGGGTGGGAATGGAGATTTTACAGTATCGTTCCCATGCCCTGTTATTCTAGGTTTTATGTTCTAAAAAATAAAATAAAATCCATTCCTGGAACTTTCATATTTGCACATTCCTAACTGAAGAGGGTGAGCCTGTTATCATCTGAATGCTCAACCCCTAACATGAGTTTATTCGGGAATGAGAAGGGATGTGTCTTTTTGTCAAACCAGCTACTTTTACTTTTACGTTAAAACTTTAGGTGTATTATTAATATGAAGATTGAATTGGTCTCTCTACGCTTTTCCTCCTGTCACTCTCGCCTCAGCTTCAACTTGCCTGGAGCTTCTAAATTTTCAATTAAACGAAGAATGTTTCCTCAGAGACCGCATTGCTCAGTCTTTGAAAATAAGGCTGCAATAATATTTAATTGATTATGGGAACCAACGGATTCGTTCAGCAGCCAGCTGCGGTATTTTTTTCCCCCTGAAATATAAGTCAGAGTGGGAAAAGTTGAGAGCAAAATGCTCAGGTCTTTCAACATCATCTAAACTCCCAAACATTATCTGACTTCTTTGTTTCGGTGGTTTGTCATTCCTTCACTCCCCACACCCTCCAGATTCAGTCTTTTTCACCTCTGTAATGAGAGAACCTTGCTTATTTATTAAATTTATATGCCACCTATGAACTTCTTTCTTTGTTCTGTTAAATATTTTCATACCAAAGAGACTTAGGGTGGCTTACAATAAAATCTAAACCTAAAGCCAATGCAGCACGAAACTGCACCAACAGAAATGACCGTATCAGGGTAACGTGAAGGATTAATATAGCTTTATAAGACCTTACCTGGAATACTGCATCCAGTTGTAGTCACCATGATATAAAGATGATGTGGAGGTTCTAGAAAGAGTGGAGAGAAGAGCAACGAAGATGATTAGGGGATTGGAGATGAAAATATAGGAGGAATGGTTGCAGGAATTGGGTATGTCTATGTCAGAATGTTTACAGTGTGACTACTATTTTGAGACAACCCAGGAGTAAAATACAAGACAGAGGTTTGTCTTACAAACAGTGGTTTATATACAAGACTTCTATATAGAGACATACACGTGTGTAGGCGCATACCAGGCAAGCAATCCAGCTTCTTCAACTCTACACGGAGAACTACAATGCAGATAAACGAGGAGAGAGATACATGAGAAAAGAGAGAGAGAGAGAGACGCCCTCTAATGGCCTCCCTTATTTAGGTAGCTTCTTTTTTTTTATTGAAAAAGTTTTACAATACAATTTTTTTTCATTTCCCCCCCAACCCCCCTTCCCTCCTACCTCCCTCTACCTCCCTCCCCCCCAACCCTTTTCCCCCGCCATCCCCCCCTTGACTTCCGCTACAGATTTATATATATAAAAAAAAATTTAAAAAAATAAAGGAATATGTACCCCAGTACATATCACAAAGTAATATCACAAATAAACCTATAAATAATAAGATTATTATTATGAGGTAAATTTTATTATTAATAGTTTTTTTTCATTACAATATTGTTAACTTTAGAAAAATCTTATTATTTATAGGTTTATTCCTTATTTAGGTAGCTTCTTTTTTTTATTGAAAAAGTTTTACAATACAAAATTTTTTCATTTCCCCTCCCAACCTCCCCTTCCCCCCTACCTCCCTCTCCCTCCCTCCCCCCCAACCCCTTTCCCCCCATCCCCCCCTTGACTTCCACTAAAGATTTATATATATAAAATTTTTTTTAAAAAAATAAAGGAATATGTACCCCAGTACATATCACAAAGTGATATCACAAATAAACCTATAAATAATAAGATTATTATTATGAGGTAAATTTTATTATTAACAGTTTTTTTCATTACAATATTGTTAACTTTAGAAAAATCTTATTATTTATAGGTTTATTCCTTATTTAGGTAGCTTCTTTTTTTTTATTGAAAAAGTTTTACAATACAAAATTTTTTCATTTCCCCTCCCAACCTCCCCTTCCCCCCTACCTCCCTCTCCCTCCCTCCCCCCCAACCCCTTTCCCCCCATCCCCCCCTTGACTTCCGCTAAAGATTTATATATATAAAATTTTTTTTAAAAAAATAAAGGAATATGTACCCCAGTACATATCACAAAGTGATATCACAAATAAACCTATAAATAATAAGATTATTATTATGAGGTAAATTTTATTATTAATAGTTTTTTTCATTACAATATTGTTAACTTTAGAAAAATCTTATTATTTATAGGTTTATTCCTTATTTAGGTAGCTTCTTAAAGGGCAATAACCCTGCTGATTCATCCTCAGTCTTTAAATCTTTATTATTATTATTATTTTTTAAATTTGATTTATATGCCGCCCTTCTCCGGACTTACTTCTGTATATATATACAAAGTCAGCTTATTTGCCTCCACAAACTGGGTCCTCAATTGACCTACCTTAGAAAGGATGGAAGGCTGAGTCAACCTTGAGCCTGGGGAGATTCGAACTTACTAATTGCAGACAGCTGGAGTTAATCACAATGCATAATGCATTAGTCTGCTGAGCTATCCAGGCTCTTTACCCTGACATCTACTCCAAAGAAGAGAAGGAGGAATTAAAAGCAGTCTTCCAATGTTTGAGGGGCTGTCAGAGGGAAGAGGTGGGGGGGTCAGTAGACCTGTCTCCAAAGCACCTTAGGACAGGAAAGAAGTAACAGATGGAAATTTATCAAGGAGACATCCAACCTAGAATTAAAAATAGATTTCCTGACAGTGAGAACAATTAAGCAGTGGAACAGCTGGCCACCAGAAGTTGTGGGTACTCCAACACTGGAGGCTTTTAAGAAGAGATTGGACAGTCATGTGTCCAGAATGGTACAGGGGTCTCCTGTTTGAGTAGGGGGTTGGACTAGAAGACCTCCAAGGTCCCTTCCAACTGTGTTACTATACTGTTACTATTCTAAGAATCTTAAGAGTTGGACAATCAACCAGGCTGAGGCATGCTCAATGCATGAACCAAGTTTAAAGCATCTTGGACAGATGCTTGTCAGGTCTCTGTTTAGACATGTTGAGTAAAGAGGAGTCCATCATCAATCTGGGCCATTGTTTACACTATGAAAGTGCTCTTCTCATTTGCAACTTTCATCTGAAAGTGCCTTATTATTATTTCCATCTTTGGTTCCTTGCCCTGAAATCATAATGATTCAGTCTCACTTCTTTTCAGATCTTCTCTCACTTCTCTCAGATCAGCTGCCAAAAAAGCCAACACAGTTGGAATCCTGCATCCAGTTTTGGTCGCCACGATGTAAAAAGACTCTAGACAGAGTGCAGAGAAGAGCAACAAAGATGATTCGGGGACTGGAGGCTAAAACATATGAAGAACGGTTGCAGGAACTGGGTATGTTTCGTTTAATGAAAAGAAGGAGCAGGGGAGACATGATAGCAGTCTCCCAGTATCTGAGGGGCTGCCACAAGAAGGGGGAGTCAAGCTATTCTCCAAAGCACCTGAAGGCAGGACAAGAAGCAACAGATGGAAACTAATCAAGGAGAGAAGCAACTTAGAACTAAGGAGAAATTTCCTGATAATGAAAACAATTAATCAGTGGAACGACTTGCCTCCAGAAGTTGTAAATGCTCCAATACTGGAAGATTTTAAGAAGATATTGGATAACTACTTGTCTGAAGTGGTGTAGGGTTTCCTGCCTAAGCAGGGGGTTGGACTAGAAGACCTCCAAGGTCCCTTTCACCTCTGTTATTCTACTCTACTCTACTCCTCTACTCTACTCTACTCTACTCTACTCTACTCTACACCCCATTTCTCATTGTGAGACTTAAGTTCTTGTCTCCTGATCTTCCTCACTGCCTGTTCCAGTTTCTACTGAACTTCTTATAAGCGTAGTGCAATACAATTTGGTCTACTGATTAAGGCACCTGGCTAGAAAGTGGCAGACCATCAATTCACGTCCCAACTTAGCTATTAAAGCCAGATGGATAACTTTGGGTCAATCACCAGGAGATAGTGAGTTCTAGTCTGCGCCTTAGGTATGAAAGCCGGCTGGATGATTTTGGGCCAATCACCAGGAGACGGTGAGTTCTAGTCCCGCCTTAAGCATGAAAGCTGGCTGGGTGACTTTGGGCCAATCACCAGGAGACGGTGAGTTCTAGTCCCGCCTTAAGCATGAAAGCTGGCTGGATGATTTTGGGCCAATCACCAGGAGACGGTGAGTTCTAGTCCCGCCTTAAGCATGAAAGCTGGCTGGGTGACTTTGGGCCAATCACCAGGAGACGGTGAGTTCTAGTCCCGCCTTAAGCATGAAAGCTGGCTGGGTGACTTTGGGCCAATCACCAGGAGACGGTGAGTTCTAGTCCCGCCTTAGGCATGAAAGCTGGCTGGGTGACTTTGGGCCAATCACCAGGAGACGGTGAGTTCTAGTCCACCTGAGGCATGAAAACTGTCTGGGTGACTTTGGGCCAATCACCAGGAGACGGTGAGTTCTAGTCCCGCCTTAAGCATGAAAGCTGGCTGGATAATTTTGGGCCAATCACCAGGAGACGGTGAGTTCTAGTCCCGCCTTAAGCATGAAAGCTGGCTGGGTGACTTTGGGCCAATCACCAGGAGACGGTGAGTTCTAGTCCCGCCTTAAGCATGAAAGCTGGCTGGGTGACTTTGGGCCAATCACCAGGAGACGGTGAGTTCTAGTCCCGCCTTAGGCATGAAAGCTGGCTGGGTGACTTTGGGCCAATCACCAGGAGACGGTGAGTTCTAGTCCCGCCTTAGGCATGAAAGCTGGCTGGGTGACTTTGGGCCAATCAATCTCTCTCTCAGTCCAACCCATCCCGCAGGGCTGTTATTGTGAAGAAAATAGGAGGAGTTAAGTGAACTGGACATGTTCACCACCTTGAGTTATTTGTAAAAATATTAGAAGTATGATACAAACAAACAAACAAAAATTCCAACTACATGATCATGTTTCCAACATTCTGCTCTCCAGTCACAAGCAGGACACTTCGCCAGCGTGTTCCGCCGATTTCAAATTGAATTTGGTCATCAAAACTCATCAGCCTCCTTTGTTTTGCATCCGTGGTTGAAACGTACATTTGAACAATTTTGCCACACGAAAGGGTGGTGATGCTCGGTGCCTTTAACTGATCACATTCAATGCCTTGATTGCATCGTAGATCTCAGCACGCCACTACTCCAAACTATTTCATCACGATTAGCTACCCTTGAGTGCGTTTCAGTCTGTTGCTCTCCTGTCCTGGATTTGAAGGGTGCTTGAGACACGGTGAGATACAGGATGACGCATAATGGAGTAACTTCAAAAACAGAGAATCAGCCGAAGTGGATGCAATTTGCCATTTTATAATGAGATGATGATTTTTTAATATAAAAGTTTTGTGTGTCTGTGTGTGTTGTGTTGTGTGCCTTCAAGTCAGTCAGGGGGTTTTTTGCAAATATTTTTTTATTTTTTCCCAAACTTAAACATAAAATTCATAACATAATTTTCAAGAGCAAAGTCTCGATCCGGTCATACATAGTTACCACACTTCCAATCCTTTCACAAGCTCCATTCCCAATTTCCCATTACATCTTTTAGAAGTAAAAAATTCAAAACTTAACAGAACCAATTTTAACCTCAATTGTCACATCTTCATCTAAACAAATCCATTATATCAATACAAGTTAATTTCAAATTCACTTTCACTCATTTTTATATCTATATATCAATCCTAGTCATATCTTGTTCTTCTTCATCTTGTATCTTTTACAATCCATATCCAAATAATTTTTGACAGTATTCTAACCTCTGATTCTAAGTGTTTACCTTACAATTTTATCACCATTAATCTTAATTTCAAATCAGTACAACTCCATTTTTATTACACTTTATAAAACTGCTCAGACCAAGCCCTACGGTTTTCTTGGCAAGATTTCAAACATTTCAGAGTTTGCCTTGGCCTTTTTTTCTCCCAGACTTGAAAAAGAGTGACTGACTCAAAGGCCATGCAGCTGGCTTTGTGCCTAAGGCAGAACTAGAACTCCCAGTATCCCAATTTTGTAGCCTGCTGCCTTAACAACACCCAGGAGTGAAATCTAGCAGGTTCTGGAGAACCGGTAGTGGAAATTTTGAGCAGTTCGGAGAACCGGCAAATGCTACCTCTGGCTGGCCTCTGAAGTGGAGTAGGAATGGGGACTTTGCAGTATCCTTTCCTTGGAATGGGGTGGGAATGGAGATTTTGCCCTGCCATGCCTACCAAGCCACACCATGCCACGCCCACAGAACCAGTAGTAAGAAAATTTGGATTTCACCACTGACAACACCACATATGAGAACCTAACTGGCTCTCGTATAAAGCATCCCTATTTACTGAGAGAAAGATACGCAGGCACACAAATCTTTAATGAGAAGAGATAAATCAATTTGTTCTGCCTGGATTGAAAGCCAAAGTTTGGTTAATGGTGGCTGCTGAAAAAGCAGCCAGTGGTTACGTTTTCTTTAAATGAACAAACTGATGCATTTCTTTAGCTATGTAGCTTTAGCTTTCACTGTATTTTGAAAGGAGGGAAAATATGATATAGAGCTGTGATGGTGAACCTATGGGCACGCGTGCCCGAAGTGGCACGCGGAGCCATGTTGCCTGCCATGCGCGGTGTAATCCGTTCCTCTTCCTGGTTTCTGGCATGCATGCGTGTGCGACAATCAGCTGGTCTTTTTGCATACGGCAGTACCGGAAAGTAGAAGATCTTTTAGCTGGTCTTCCATTTTCCTGCGTGAGCATATGCACTGGCCAGCTGATTGTCGCAGAAGAGTAGCTGGCTGAAACCGGAAGTTCATTTTTGGGCGTGCACATGCACCCTAGGCAGCTCCTCTTCTGGGTTGTGGCCCAGACGAGCGCATGAGTGCTCCCTTTTTGGCATTCGATGCTGAAGAGGTTCGCCATCTCTGATATAGAGATACTGTATTTTCCTGCGTATAAGACTACTTTCTAACACACAAAAATCTTCTCAAAAGTCGGGGGTCGTCTTATACGCCGGGTCTCATTCTCCTGTAACCAGGCAGACCAGCCCGAAAGGCTCTGCCGAGCCTTAAATGGCTCTGAGGAGGGTCGTCTTATACGTCCAGTCGTCTTATACGCCGGAAAATACGGTACATGTTCTCTTAATGGATGTTTTGCAAGTAGGCCGAGTGTTTCTGTATCGTGTCTAACCACACTTGGCCATATAAAGTATTCTATTCTAGTATCTGAACTGCTTGGGGAATTGGCTTTCTTGGCTGAGATTCGTAAAAATCGTAAGTCCAAGACTGGAAAGCAACAGATTATCTTATTGGTTCGGATTCTCGTCAAGATAATACAGCTTCCCACTGGAGTGAATTCAGCACCCAGAATTCTTTCCAAAGCTTATGCCGATTAGGAATTGTGAGAATTGATGTCTCCACACTTGGAGGATGGCTTGATTGAGAAATGCCAGGATAATGCATGCATCCTCGGGAGCTCTCCGTAGTGCTGAAGAGACCATGCCAAACTGCTTCCTGGTTGCTAGCAATATCTTCCCACTGATTTCCTCTCCATCACTTAAAAATTCAATTTTTGGTTTATATACCAGAGGTGCCAAACCTAGGCAGCTTTAAGAGTTCTGGCTGGGGAATTTGGAGAGTTGAAGTCCACAGGTCTATATGCTCTTTTCTACTCTGGAAGGCCTAACAGAAATCCTCTGAAATCAAGGCCAATTGCTTATCCATTTTGCTTCATCATTTTCTCCAGTGTGCCATCAGTTTGATGGTTGGAGAGTTTTCTTTCCATCACCAACAATACAAGACCACCTTGGAAGTGAAGATGCATAGAGGTTCCTGCAAAGAATAACAGAGTTGGAAGGGACCATGTAGGTCATCTAGTCCAACCCCATGGTCAGGCATGAGACTCTACTCCATTTCTCACAGATGGCTGTTCAGTCTCTTTTGAAAGCCTCCAGTGATGAAGCTCCCACAACTTCTGAAGGCAACTTCTGTTCCATTGGTTGATTGCTCTCATTATCAGAAAATTTCTCCTTATTTCCAGGTTGAATCTCTCCCTGATCAGTTTCCATCCATTATTCCTTATGTGGCCTTTGGGTGCCTTGGAAAACAGCTTGACCCCCTCTTCCCTGGGGCAAACCTACAAATTATTGGAAGACTGCTATCATGTCTCCCCTGGTCCTTCTCTTCACTAGACTAGCCAGGCCCAGTTCCTGCAACCGTTCATCATATGTTTTAGCCTCCAGTCCTGTGATGATTATCTTTGTTGCTCTTCTCTGCACTCTTTCTAGCATCTTAACATCTTTTTTTATAGTGTGGTGACCAAAACTGGATGTGGTATTCTAGGTGTGGCTTTATAGCCTCTATAAGGCTTTATAGAGTGGTGTTAGTTTCTTGCACGATCTTGTTTGAATCCCTCTGTTAATGCAATTAAAGATTGCATTGGCTCTTTTTGGCGGTGTTTGCACACTGCTGGCTCATTCTTTTGGCCACACCTGGCTTTTATTTTGAATTCTACAGCTTGCTGTGTTGGGAAGAATTTCAAAAAGCAGGGGGGGAAATGGTGTTTTAAGATAGCAAGAAAACAGACTGGGTGGAAAGAGTGAGACAGCATAATAGGTGCTTGCCTGTGAAGGAAATCAAAGGTCAGGCTTGATGGTTTAGCATTTCCACACTTTTTACACCCCGAAGCTTTTATCTTGCTTTTCCAAATCCTTTAAGCACAGTCGGTTCTCTTTGAACTCTCCTCACCTGAGCAGCGTGGAGAGTCAAAGGAACTTTGAAAGAGTAAGTAGTCCTTAAATTACTGAGAAATTTAATGCACCAGCACCAGCGTAAAATAGAAAGGCAATACGGATCTCTCAAAAGCAGGCTGCATAGTGTGACATGACAAGAAAATAGATCCTTGCGGGATGTCAAAACACAATTCCAAAATTGTATCTCAAGGCAACATGCCATATTTTTTTATGAAGCCTACTTATCAAGGTCAGAGAGAGTTGGCAAGAGTTTTGAGTTCACCAACTCCTCATGAGGCAAGACGGTAAACAAAGTACGAAGCGGGAGAATCAGAAATTATTTAACTGCCTTTTTGGCAGAATTACGTGCATCTAACTTAGCCCGTCTCGCAACGTTTGAGCTGGTTCTGAGTTACAGACAAAACTCTCCCAGTGGGTGTTTGAACGAAGAAATAACAAACACTGGCTAATTCTACCCACTCGTTTCTTTTGAAAATATAAAATTCAGCTGGACATGTACCTCCTCTCCACCCTTGAGCAAAACAAAATCTTAAGAAGCTGGAGAGGGTATACTTCAGAGAATAATTTCCCAGCTTCAGCTTGTTTATGCTTTATGAATGAAGGATCAGGGTTATAAAGGGAAACATTACAGCCTTTGCTTAATTTTGCTTGTTTTTTTTTATTCATAAGTTCCTGTTAGAGGAAAGAAAGGATGAGCTGTTTGATGCTCTAGGATTAATACGTATCTGTTGTGGCTCCGTTGCCTGAGCCTGTGTCATCAGCAGGAGAGGACTCTGAGAGTGAGGGAGAGGAGTTGGCAAGGCCTTCTTCTCCAGGACCCTCCTCTCTGGCAATGCCTCCGGAGGACACCGAAGGGCAAGAGATAGGCCCAGAGCCAAGCATGTCCCCGCAGCCACAGGTCGACAGTGATGAGGGTAATGAGTCTTGGCTGGACCCTCGCCAGCGTCGCAGACAGGCGCGCGCAACAGAAGAAAAGGCGTGTCCATGATTAGCTGACTCACTGGATAACACCCCACAGGCTATAAAAGAGGGGGAGTTAAGCATTCAGGCTCTGTGACGGACAAAACTACTAATCCTTTGGAGTCACTTTGCATCTCGGCTTCAGATTTTTTCCTGGACAATTGTTGTGGTGTTTATTTTCTTCTAAGTTGATAAAGGTCTTGGCAAGCAGCTGCTGGGATTGCTGCCCAGCGTCTTATCAAACTAATTGGTTGCTTGCCAGTTTATTTAACCCCCGACTGTCTGAGTCTGTGTGTGTGTGTGGCGAGGACAGAACAGTATCTTTTGATCAACCCTGTACCAATGGTGGGATTCAGCCGGTTCGGGAAAACCTGTAAATTGCTGGCTAGTCCCTCCCCATCAGTGGTGGAATTGAAATAATTTAACAGCCGGTTCTCTGCCCTAATGATTTCTTCCAACAACCAGCTCACCAACTGCTCAGAAAGTTAACAACCGGTTCTCCCGAAGTGGTGCGAACTGGCTGAATCCCATCACTGCTCCCCATCCTGCCCCTTCCAGAGTCCCCACATGCCCCATTTTGGCTCCCAGGTAAGTGCACGGAGGCCTACTAGGCCCAAAACAGGGCGTTCCCCCCCCCGTCCCCTTGATGGTCCGTTTTTGCTCCCAGGAGGCCGAGTGCTGCTTGTCACACCCCTGGCCACGCCCACCCTGGCCACGCCCACCCAGCCGGTCATTAGGGTGGAAAACCGGTTGTTAAATTATTTGAATCCTACCACTGCCCTGTACCAGTGGTGGGTTTCAAAATTTTTTACTACCGGTTCTGTGGGTGTGGCTTGGTGGGTGTGGCATGGCATGGCTTGGAAGACATGCCAGGGGAAGGATATTGCAAAATCCCCATTCCCTCCCGATCAGCTGGGACTCGGGAGGCAGAGAATAGATGGGGGAGGGGAGGGGCAGTTAGAATTTTTACTACCGGTTCTCCAAACTACTTAAAATTTCCACTGCCGGTTCTCCAGAATTGGTCAGAACCTGCTGAAACCCACCTCTGCCCTGTACCTATAGGGAGATTAATAGAAAAATTATCAGCCTTTTCTTTTGCCTTGCCTGTAAACAATTGCTTGAAGGAAGAAACTTATACATATTTCATTATCTTGTTGGGTTTTTACCTGGAGGAACTGGTTAATCAGCTGCCTGCTATAGGTTGATTCTTTTAGGTCATTGATTGTAAGTTGGGAAAAGGCATCAGCTTTTTGCTTTGCTCTCCGGAAAAAAAAAGGCTGAGCTGATAATTTGATAACACATTAAACTGCATCTATTTTAGGAGTAAGGTGAAAAAGATACTCCTACTAATGATCTCTCAATTAAGAGAGATCAAAAAAGAGCCTTGGTGGCGCAGCAGCTTAAAGTGGTGTTAAAGTGACACCAGCTGCCTGCAATTACTGCAAGTTCAAATCTCACCAGGCTCAAGGTTGACTCAGCCTTCCATCCTTTCAAGGTAGGTAAAACGAGGACCCAGATTGTGGGGGCAATAAGCTGACTTTGTATAAAAAAGGAACACTGCTTGTGGGGGGCGAAAGCCCTATTAAGCGGGTATATACAAAAGTATGAAGGCTTAACGCATTGTAAGCCGCCCTGAGTTTCTGGAGAAGGGCGGCATATACATTAAATTTTTAAAAAAATTAAGCATGTTCTGTAACGCAGCCGCTGTCCCTCAAAGGTTATGCTACACCAGACCTGGGCATTTTACAACTCCCGAAGCCACAACTGACACTTTGCTTGTCCCTGTCCAGCTCATGTGAGGTCAATCGAAAATTAGAAATCAAATGTAAATAAACGTATGCATAGCAAATGTATTGCTATGCATGCAGTACAACTGCACTGATTTATTTTGAAGGTCGCTGCGCTCTTATTTTTCTTCAGTCCGCGTATGTGCATGCCTTTGCACCTTCCCAAGCATATAAATTGAACCAATAAATAAATAAATAAATAAATAAATAAATAAATATTGGTTTGGAGCTCCACAACAGTCTCAGTTTCTCACGTAGCGCTCACATGGCCCCTTGGGAGAATTAATTTTAGAGTTTATTTTAGAGTTTAATTCATTTTAGAGTTTATTTTAATATGAAGCTAGTTTTAAATCTATGGCCACTTGTATTATTATTTTATTGAAATTTTAACTTTTGTATATTTGTTTTTTAATTGGCTGTACACCGCCCTGAGTCCGCAAGGAGAAGGGCGGTATATAAATCTAAATAAAGTAAAGTAAAGTAAAGTAATTGTCCACCATGTTGGCTGTTGGCCATTTTTAAACTGTTTAGAGGAAGACCAGTGGAGGTTTAAAGGCAAAAATACCTCTGAAATTCTTACCAAAGGACTATATTTCCTCTGATTCTGGAGTTTTGGATTATTTTGACCTTCTTTCTGAAATGGGCTTAATGTTTAAATGGACAGGGTTTCTCAAACTTTCATAACTTTAAGATGTTGGCCTGCAAACTCCAGGGTTCCTCAGGCAGCGTGGCTGGCTAGGGAATTCTGGGAGTTGAAGTCCACAAGCTGCCAAGGTTCTGATTCATCCAGATCATGGTTGTCCCAAAAGTGCTTTTTGAAGAGGCAACTGGGCTTCCTTTGTTTTTCCTTGAAGACGTTTCGCTTCTGTTCAGAACTGAAGAAGCTTCTTGGATGTCTTCAAGGAAAAACAAAGGAAGTCCAGCTGTCTCTTCAGAAAGAGGCACCTTTGAGACACTTTCTTAACTTCCCAATCTAGCCTGCAGACTTGGGATTTCCTTTGCTCTCCCATTCAATGACTAACCTGGGCCTGTCTGCTTAACTTTCGGGAATCATGCAAAATTCATTTGGGGCCTTCACCTGCTTTATACAGGTAGTTCTCAACACTTTTTTTAAAAATTTGATTTATATGCTGCCCTTCTCTGAAGACTCAGGGCGGCTTACAAGGCGTTAAGCAATAGCCTTCATACTTTTTGTATGTTTTATACAAAGTCAGCTTATTGCCCCCACAAACTGGGTCCTCAATTTACCTACCTTAGAAAGGATGGAAGGCTGAGTCAACCTTGAGCCTGGGGAGATTCAAACTGGTGTAATTGCAGACAGCTGGATGTTAATAACAGGCTTTAGTCTGTTTTTAGCCTGTTGAGCTATCCAGGCTCTTGAGTTGGTAGTTCCTGTATTGGGAGAATTGTTTACTTCTTAATTGTTGGCTTTGTGTTAATCAACTCAGATAAACAAGCTAACAGTAACCTACAGCCTAATGGAGGAATCTTCACTCCAGTGGTGGGATTCAAAGTTTTTTACTACCAGTTCTGTGGGCATGCTTGGTGGGCATGGCATGGCTTGGTGGGCATGGTTTGGGTGGTGGTGGCAGGGAAAGGATGCTGTAAAATCTCCATTCCCTTCCCCACTCCAGGGGAAGGTTACTGCAAAATCCCCATTTCCTCCCAATCAGCTGGGACTCGCAGAGAATAGATGAGGCCAGGGTCAGCCAGAGGTAGCATTTACCGGTTCTCTGAGCTACTCAATTTTTTTTTTAAATTTGATTTATATTCCACCCTCCTCTGGAGACTCAGGGCAGCTTACAATGCGTTAAGCAATAGCCTTCATACTTTTTGTATATTTTATACAAAGTCAGCTTATTGCCCCCACAAACTGGGTCCTCAATTTACCTACCTTAGAAAGGATGGAAGGCTGAGTCAATCTTGAGCCTGGGGAGGTTCAAACTTCCAGTAATTGCAGACAGCTGGAGTTAATCACAATGTTTTTAGTCTGCTGAGCTATCCAGGCTCATTAAAATTTCCGCTACCAGTTCTCCAGAACTGGTCAGAACCCGCCTCACTCCCACCAACACTAACAGGGCAAATGACTACTATAAAAACAGAGAGCGCACCTCATTCCCTCCTAGCACTGATGATGTTACCCAGTTGGGTCATGAAACAGCCAAGCTCAGAGAGCACTGAAGACCCCCACAATAATAGGCTAAACCCCTTTTCCAGATGACTGCAGTGCATTCCTAGGGAAGAGAGTTTTAACCATTGTGTTCCCATGGAAACAGATGACCTGCATCTTCCTTAGTGACAGATGGGTCAGACCAGAAGGAGCTACCGACTCTACCCAGTCGTAAGCAGCCCGTCTCCCGCGATTAGCTCTACCATCTCCAATGCCCAAATCTAATTTTAAAATAAAAATAAAAATAAAAATCTGTATTTTCATCTTTTCTCTAGGAGCAAGTGCCCCCTTCTCCTCCCCACTCTCACCACCCCACTAATTTATTTGCAACCACTGAGTCAGGACAGATTGGAAAATGGTATCTCTAGCAGAGTCATCAAGGGGCTTAAGGAGATTAATTCTACCGCCATCCAGCTTTCCGTTTCTTGGGCATTTAGCACAGGTTCCCAGCTCTCTGGGTTTAAACTCATGAAAGCGTGAAATTTGCAATTAAAGGAAAGGACAGCTTTACTGGAGCAGACCTTTCAGTAGCTCTGCCAACTTAAGGCAGGTCAAGATGAAGAGTAGAAAGAAAATCTGTCACACAGGGCTTCTTCCCTTAAAGGCCACGGTGTGATAGGATGGAGCAATACAGGGAATCCTCGACTTACAACGATTCATTTAGTGACCGTGCGGAGTTACAACAGCACTGGGGAAAAAAAAGACAACCATTTTGCATACTTTGCCATGTCCCGGGGGTCATGTGAAGGGCCTGGTGGCTCAGCAGACTAAAGCATTGTGATTAACATCAGCTGTCGGCAATTACTGTAAGTCTGAATCTCACCAGGCTCAAGGTTGACTCAGCCTTCCATCCTTTCTAAGGTAGGTAAAATGAGGACCTACTTTGTGGGGGCAATAAGCTGATTTTGTATAAATATACAAAATATGAAGGCTATTGCTTAACGCATTGTAAGCTGCCCTGAGTCTCTGGAGAAGGGCGGCATATAAATCAAATTTTAGAGCCTCGGATAGCTCAACGGGCTAGATAGCCTGTTATTAACACCCAGCTGTCTGCAATTATGAGAGTTCGAGGCTCAAGGTTGACTCAGCCTTCCATCCTTTCTAAGGTAGGTAAAGTGAGGACCCAGTTTGTGGGGGCAATAAGCTGACTTTGTATAAATATACAAAAGTATGAAGGCGATTGCTTAACGCATTGTAAGCCGCCCTGAGTCTCCGGAGAAGGGCGGCATATAAATAAAATAAAAATAAATAAAATAAATAAATAAAATCACTTTTTGTAACCTTCTGACGAGCAGATTCACTTAACAACGGGGTTACTAACTTATCAACTGCAGTGATCCACTTAACAACTGAGGCAAGAAAGGTCTTAAAATGGGGTAAAACTCGCTTCACAAGTGCCTCGCTTAGCAACAGAAATTTTGGGCTCAGTTGTGGTCGTAAGTCGAGGAGTCTCTGTACTTACTTAGTACATTATTAAAAATAGAGAGTGGGTGGAATTTAGCTGGGTTCAAATGACCAGATTCAAATTATCCTACAAGCAGTCCTTGATTTATGATCATAATAGAGTCCAGAATTTCCGTTGTAAGTCATGATGATTGTTAAGTCAAGGCCACCCATGTGACCGACCCAATTTTATGGCTTTTGTGGGGGTTGTTAAGCAAATGATGTGGCCATTAAGAGAGTCAATGCATTCCTCCGAGCATTTTTGCCGGCCAAAACCATTGAAAAGTGTGTCACATGACCACGGAACAAAACAACTGGCTTTCAAGGGACTCAGTTGCCAAGCGCATGAAATGTGGTCATGTGACTTCTGTGTCTCTGTGTGTGTGTGTGTTGCTGTCAGAACTCAAGAACTGGTTTGCTAAGTGTCTTTTGAAGGACCTGTCGTAATTTCAAATGGTCGCTAAGCAACTAGTTGTAAGTCGAGGACTACCTGTATTTTGGACACCTGATGTTGTGGTCTTGCCAGCAGCCTGTGGAGCTGGCAATGGAGTCGGACAGTGAGGAGGCTGGGGAGAAACATGGGCCAGTCCTGGAGTCTGGGGAAGGCCTGGATGAGGGCTCTCCATCGGAGGCTGAGATGGGGCCAGGGCCATCTGGGAGTGATGCACGGACTCCGGAGCCCCGAGAGTTGGACAGCAGAGAAGCAGAGGAACAGGAGGAGCCTGTTCCTACTGCACTCATTTATTTATTTATTTATTTTTATTTTATTGAATTTATATACCACCCTTCTCCCCAAAGGGACTTCGGCGGTGAACAGCCGAAAATTAAAATAACACACAATATAAAAATTAAGATTACTAAAAATAGATTAAATTAATCAGCCTCGATGAGGATAGGGCAGAGATCATAGCTAGAAACCAACTGGGTGTCTGGGAAAAAAATATAGGATACAATATTAACTTTAATGAGTGGGAAGAAGCCTGGAACAGGAATTACTATATAACAAAAGCGGTATCCTGTAGAGAAAATCAGTACAAGATGTCCCACAGATGGCACCTAGCACCAGCTAGAATAGCTAAAATGATTCCCAATGCTTCACCAACCTGTTGGAAATGTGGTAAGGAGGTTGGTACTTTTTTCCACATGTGGTGGTCCTGTCAGATAACCAAAAAGTTTTGGCTTAAAATTCAGGCCTGGCTGAAGGAAATAATAGGAGAGGATTTGGAATTAGCCCCCGAGATCTTCTTACTAGGTATAACTAGGGAGAGATTGGCAAAAGAAAAGACTCAACTCTTGATTCATATAATCACGGCAGCCAGATTAGTTTTTGCAAAGACATGGAAGGATAATGCGTCTCCTTCTGAAGAAAGTGTAATCAATAAGATTCTAGAATGTGCGGAAATGTCCAATCTAACAAATGAGCTGAATAATGGTGAAAAATCTAAATATTATGATGTATCGGGTAGATGGTACAATTGGATGCGTAACAGGAAAAATATTTGAGAGTCGGGAAAGTGATTTTATTTACTCTTAACTAGAATATTATTGTGATAAATTCTGTAAATTACGGTTAACACTGCACTTCCGATGTGGCATGAAACATCTTGTATTTTGTTTTATTTTCAAAAATCAATAAAGTATATTTTAAAAAAAAATTAATCAGCCTCCCAAAATTTAAAACCCCAAGCTATACAATTAAAAACTAACCTATAAAACCTATTCAGGCCAGGCCGGCTTGGTGAAATAAAAACGTCTTCAGGGCCTTGCGGAAAGTGCGGAGATCCGGGATCAATCTTATTCCGGGAGGGAGCTCGTTCCAGAGGGCGGGTGCTCCCACAGAGAAGGCTCTCCCCCTGGGGGTCGCCAGCCGACATTGCTTGACCGACGGCACCCTGAGGAGGCCCTCTCTGTGAGAGCGCATTGGGTGGTAGGAGGTTATCGGTAGCAGAAGGCGGTCTCGTAAATACCCTGGCCCTAAGCCATGGAGCGCTTTAAAGGTAAGAACCAACACCTTGAAGCGCACCCGGAAGACCACCGGGAGCCAGTGCAGCTCGCGCAGGAGATGTGTTATATGGGAGCGCCAGGTCGCTCCCGTAATCACCTGCGCGGCCGCATTCTGGACCAGTTGGAGCCTCCGGGTGCTCCTCAAAGGGAGCCCAATGTAGAGAGCGTTACAGTAGTCCAGGCGACAAGTGACGAGAGCATGAGTGACTGTGCATAAGGAATCCCGACTCAGAAAGGGGCGCAACTGGCGTATCAGGCAAACCTGATAAAAAGCCCCCCTGGCTATGGCCGTCATATGCTCTTCTAAAGACAGCCGTGTGTCCAGGAGGATGCCCAAATTGCGAGCCCCCTCTGTGGGGGTCAATGACTTGCCCCCAATAGCCAACGATAGCACCAGCTGGCTATATCGGGATGCCGGTATCCATAGCCACTCGGTCTTGGAAGGGTTGAGTCGAAGGGTTGACTCATGCGCAGAGCTGCCAGAAGGCAAGAGCAGCTAAAGCAAAAGGGACGACTCAGGAGTAAGGCCAGGAGATGATTGCCCCCCTCTCCCCAATAAGGCTTAAAAGAGAAACAAAGACACCTGGGCCTTTTGCAGGAAAGCAACATTGCTAACTCTGTTTCCAGTCGGCATCTCTTGTTCATTTCTGAACTCCATGAGGCTTTGCCAAATAAGGCCTTGGCACGGTGTCAAAGAAGATAAAAGTTGGTGATTATTCTGAAGGACTTGTTTTGCAACTAATTGCAACTCAGCTGGGAATGAACGTAATTCTCAGGTGTTACAATAAAATAGTTTTTTTTTTACTAATTATGTCTTGTAATGACTCATCAAGCCTTTTCACCTGATGTGAAAACCTAGCTGTCTGGACAAGGCTGTAATGCTGGGAAACGTGGAAGGAAGGAAGAAGAAAAGGAAGAGTAGCAGAAAGATGGATGGACTCAACGGCAGTGGCAATGGGTCCACCATTAGATGACTTGATCATCATGGGCAAAATCGAGCTATGTAGTTCACTCAGACTTCAAACATGATGGCATTTTTAAGGCAAAACCTTCTTTGACAAATGCACCACTCCTGATTCATGGACTTATCTGCTTCTTGATAACGATCTGGAACTAGGTTACCATTCCTGCATTTGGGAGATTGTTTATTTGACAGGTATAGAATAGGTAATACTTGGTTCAATAGTAAGAAGTGTGAGTAAAATCTGGCAGTGGATAAGCACTTACAGGTGAAACTCAAAAAATTAGAATATTGTGCAAAAGTTCATTTATTTCAATAATGCAACTTAAAAGGTGAAACTAATATATGACATAGACTCATTACATGCAAAGCAAGATAGTTCAAGCCTTGATTTGTCATAATTTTGATGATTATGGCTTACAGCTCATGAAAACCCCAAACTCACAATCTCAGAAAATTAGAATATTACATGAAACCAATAAAACAAGGATTGTACATAGAACAATATCGGACCTCTGAAAAGTATAAGCATGCATATGTACTCAGTACTTGGTCTGGGCCCCTTTTGCATCAATTACTGCCTCAATGCGGCGTGACATGGATGCTATCAGCCTGTGGCACTGCTGAGGTGTTATGGAAGACCAGGATGCTTCAATAGCGGCCTTCAGCTCTTCTGCATTGTTCGGTCTCATGTCTCTCATCTTTCTCTTGGCAATGCCCCATAGATTCTCTATGGGGTTCAGGTCAGGCGAGTTTGCTGGCCAATCAAGCACAGTAATGCCATGGTCATTGAACCCAATGTTAGTTTCCCCTTTTTAGTTGCATTACTGAAATAAATGAACTTTTGCACAATATTCTAAATTTCGAGTTTCACCTGTAAATGTGAGCCAGCAGTGTGCTGCAGCCACCAAAAACCCCAATGTAATCCTAGGCTGCATTAAGAGAAGGATTCAATCAAGATCACATGAAGTGTTAATACCACTTTATAATGCTTTGCTAAGACCCCATTTGGAATGCTGCACCCACTTCTGGTTGCCATGATACAGAAAAGATATTGAGACCGTAGAAAGAGTCCAGAGAAGAGCAACAAAGAGGATTAGGGGACTGGAGGCTAAAACATATGAAGAACGGCTGCAGGAACTGGGTATGTCTAGCCTTATGAAAAGAAGGACTAGGGGAGATATGATAGCAATCTTCCAACATCTCGGAGGCTGCCCCAAAGAAGAGGGAGTCAAGCTATTCTCCAGCACTTGAAGGTAGGACAAGAAGAAATGGATAGAAACTGATCAAGGATAGAAGCAACTTAGAACCAAGGAGAAATTTCCTGATAGAACAATTAATCAGTGGAACTACTTGCCTCCAGAAGTTGTGAATGCTCCAACACTGGAAGTTTTTAAGAAGCTGTTGGATAACCATTTGTCTGAAATGGTACAGAGTTTTCTGCCTGAGCAGGGGGTTGCACTAGTTAAGACCTCCAAGGCAGTGGTGAAATCTAAATTTTTTTACTACCGGGCGTGGCTTGGTGGGCGTGGCAGGGGAAGAATATGCAAAATCTCCATTCCCTCCCCACTCTGGGGCCAGCCAGAGGTGGTATTTTCCAGTTCTCCGAACTACTCAAAATTCCTGCTATCGGTTCTCCAGAACTTGTCAGAACCTGCTGGGTTTCTACTCTGCTTTGGAGTGAAATCCATCAAGTTTGTTTATTCAGCCATCAATGCAAATTTTTAGGAAGCTTTTGCATGTTCTGAAACGATCAAAGGAAAGGAGCAATTAGTTAAGGGAGAGGAAAACCTGGATCGGTTTTTGCCTTAGCCTGGGGGATGGGTAGAAAAATAAATGATATAAAAGCCTTTTGAAAGCCAACGCGGATTTGCTGAAAAAAAACCCAGCTAGATAATGAAACTACGATGCTAAGGTTGTTATTCGATTTGAAGAGCGTGCATTTCTGACTGGATCAAAATGGGACATTAAAGCTGTTTACACCAGAGGGCAACCTGGAGCAACTCTTGAAAGAAATAAAATTGCTTTCAGACTTAATTAGACCAAGTTTTCTTTGGGGAAAAAAATAGTAGTTTGTGCTGGAAAAGGCTGCAGGATTATAATTTATAACGTAGAAAATGGGGGGGGGGGGTAGGGAGAGAAGATTTATGTCTGTGAAGATATTATTCAGATAGCTCCCGAGGTAATATTGGTTTTTTTACTCAATGTTTCCAATAGCCATCAAACCTAATTGCGCGCGCTGAAAAGTCCATGCATGAGCATCACCAATGGGATTCAGACGTGCCATGTAGGCATTTGAATCTCCTTTTCTTTTTCCCCAAAAGTTTTTTTAATTTTTTTTTTAAAACATAAAACATAAAATACATCTTTTTAGAGCAAGGATTTGATCCGGTATCAAATAAGTACAATTGCTCACATTCCCTCAACCAATTTTGTTCCAAATTTTATCCATTAAAATCTTTTTAAAAAGAAAAAAAAAACTTATTCTAAACATTTATCATTCTACTATATCACCCAAAATTCTAAACTATTATTTCCAAATTATTTCCAAATAAACACCCTTAAATCTTTGTCATTTTAACAATCAATACTTCATATATATTCCTCATTCCTAAGACCCATTATATCAAACCTATATTTTACCTCTTCTTAAATAGCAACACATATCCACAATCTTAACAAAAAATATTTTCCTCCTCTCTTGAAGTCATAAAATCAGTCAACATTTCCAATAGCTATTTCCCAGCAGTGTTTTCCACCACTTCTATCTCTATTTGTTTAACTGGCTTAACTGTTCTCCAGTATTATCTCCTCCACTTCCTCCTAGGTTTATTTTTTGGCTGGTTCACATCTTAAATCAGTTGCTTTCCAGCGATGCTTTTCTCCACTCCTAACCTTACTGATACAGGCTGGTTCACAATATAATTTTAACTGCACACCAATGTTATCTCCTTCACTCCTCCTAAATCTATTATGTAACTGATTCACAACTCAAATAGTTGCTTTCCAGCGATACTTTCCAATCTCCTTGAGGAGGGGTGTCCAACTGGATTTCTTCGAGGGCTGGACCAGCATTGTAGTTTTCCTCCACGGTCTGGCCGGGGTGGGGGTGGGGACGGGATAGACAACTTCCTGCAGCACTCTGCTGGCCAAAACGGGGCACGGGTGGGGGGGGCATGCAAGGACCCCATACACCGTTTTGGCCAACAAGGTGCTGCAGGAGGCTGTCCAGGATAAGAATGGGGCATGAGGGGAGGGGGGCTGCGCGAGATAGTCCCCCCCCATGCCCCATTTTGGCCGGCAAAGTGCTGCAGGAGGCTATCCAGGCTGAAAATGGGGCACGGATGGGGGGGGCACATGTCCCAGGCTGTGCTCCGTTTTGGCTGCCAGAGGAACCATGGGCCATCCTTTGCTATTTCTCGACTGAGCCCCACTGGCTGGATTTAAGCACCCCACCCACAGGCCGGATTGAGTTTGACACCCTTGTCCTTGAGGAGACCCAGGTAAAAATAATCTCAGGACAAGGGTGTCAAACTCAACGCCCGGGGGATGGATCTGGCCTGCGAGGTGCTTAGATCTGGCCAGTGGTGAAATCCAATTTTTTTTACTACTGGTTCTGTGGTGTGGCTTGATGGGCATGGCAGGGGAAGGATATTGCAAGATCTCCCTTCCCACCCCACTCCAGGGGGAAGGATATTGCAAAATCTCCCTTCCCACCCCACTCCAGGGGGAAGGCTATTGTAAAATCTCCATTCCCTCCCCATTCCTGGGGGAAGGATATTGCAAAATCTCCATTCCCTCCCTACTCCAGGGGGAAGGATATTGCAAAATCTCCATTCCCTCCCCACGCCAGGGGGAAGGATATTGCAAAATCCCCATTTCCTCCCCACTCCAGGGGGAAAGATATTGCAAAATCTCCCTTCCCACCCCACTCCAGGGGGAAGGTTATTGCAAAATCCCCATTCCCTCCCCACTCCTGGGGGAAGGATATTGCAAAATCTCCATTTCCACCCCACTCCAGGGGGAAGGATATTGCAAAATCTCCATTCCCACCCCACTCCAGGGGGAAAGATATTGCAAAATCCCCATTCCCTCCCCACTCCAGGGGGAAGGATATTGCAAAATCTCCCTTCCCACCCCACTCCAGGGGAAGGCTATTGTAAAATCTCCATTCCCTCCCCATTCCTGGGGGAAGGATATTGCAAAATCTCCATTCCCTCCCTACTCCAGGGGGAAGGATATTGCAAAATCTCCATTCCCTCCCCACGCCAGGGGGAAGGATATTGCAAAATCCCCATTTCCTCCCCACTCCAGGGGGAAAGATATTGCAAAATCTCCCTTCCCACCCCACTCCAGGGGGAAGGTTATTGCAAAATCCCCATTCCCTCCCCACTCCTGGGGGAAGGATATTGCAAAATCTCCATTTCCACCCCACTCCAGGGGGAAGGATATTGCAAAATCTCCATTCCCACCCCACTCCAGGGGGAAAGATATTGCAAAATCCCCATTCCCTCCCCACTCCTGGGGGCAGGATATTGCAAAATCTCCATTCCCACCCCACTCCAGGGGGAAGGCTATTGCAAAATCCCCATTCCCTCCCCACTCCAGGGGGAAGGCTATTGCAAAATCCCTGTTCCCTCCCCACTCCAGGGGGAAGGATATTGCAAAATCTCCATTCCCACCCCACTCTGGGGCCAGCCAGAGGTGGTATTTGCCAGTTCTCCAAACTGCTCAAAATTTCCGCTACCAGTTCTCCAGAACCTGTCAGAACCTGCTGGATTTCACCCCTGGATCTGGATCTGGATCTGGCTCATGGAGCCAACCTGTAAACAGGGAAGGACTGGCCTGTGGTGCCTCTGCCAGAGAAAACGTAGCTCGGGAAAGTTGCGCGAGGCCTTCCCAGACTCTGTTTTTGTCCGCAACGGCTTCCTGCAGCCCTCCATTTTCACTGGTGAGAGGATTGCAGGAGGCCATTGCAGTCAAAAATGGAGCTCGGGAACCCGTTCTCTCTGGCACAGCGCTCTCCCCCCCAAAAAAAACTCCTTACCAATTAAGGGAAGAAACTGTCATACAAAGTTACCACAGCATTGAAAAAAGTGACTTTACAGCTGGTCCTCACACTTATGACCATTGCAGCATCCTCAAGCTTCATATGATCAAAACTCAGGTATTTGGCAGCCCACATGTAATTTATGATGGTTGCAGCGTTATGTGATTCCCGACAAGCAAAATCAACGGGGGAAAAAGAGGAATCTGTTTAAGCGACTGCCGGATTCACTTAATAACCACAGGGATTTGCTTAACAACCATAGCAAAAAAAGGTCATACAATAGGGCACAACTCACTTAACAAAGGCCTTGATTAGGAATGGAAATTCCAACTATAGTTGTTAAGTCGAGGACAATCTGTATAGAAATATAGGTAATACAGCGATTATACTATTAATCTCTCAGTATCAGTGTATATTTTAAGTATAATTTTCCTTAGACCTACAACTGGAACTGTTTATAAGCCTCTCCAGGGGCATACAAACAAAGCCTCGGATTATCCTTTCCCCCCCCCTTTTTCCATTATTCAGAGAATAATTACGCCGGAGGTTGCCAAGAAGGAATCACAGCTTGGCTTACTGATGTCTTGGGTTGAATTCCACCTCCTGCTGGAAGCATTTCAGGAAAGACGAGAGCTGTATAGAATTGTAAAGTTGGAAGGGGCCATTTAAACCATTTCATCCCATTTTGAGTGTGACCTTCTCCCAGTCGTTTACCTGCGGGCCGGTCGGTTACCTGGAAAATCGGCACGTTTTCTTCTGCATATCGCAACCTTAATCAGAAGCTGTTGAGAGAATGTTAGTTCTTTCTCCCCTACTTCCAACCTCAATGTTGTGGGATACATCGTGACCGTCCACCAGAATAAAGGAGGGGTCACTTGGTGTCCTACATTTGGAAGAACAGGCTTGGAAGGGACACTGGAGGTCCTCTAGTCAACCCCCTGTTCAAGCAGGAAACACTATATCAGGGGTTATTTATTATATATTTATTTAGCGTATCGCTAGTCACACACACAGTATTAAAACACTTCATTTTTACAGGTTAAAAACAAATATATATATTTTTTTATACCAGGGGTGCTTAAATATGGCCTGCGGGACCGGCCTGGAAATATCAAAGGATGAGCCCATGGCCTTCACAGCCATTTGCGACACTCCACCGGCCAAAAACAAGCTGTGTGGGGGATTTGCGCCCCACCTCACACCATTTTAGCTGGCGGGATGCTACAGAAGGCGTCCATCTTGTTTCCCTTCGCCCGGCCAGCGGACAACTATGCTGATCCATCCCTCGAAGAAATCCAGTTTGACACCTCTGCCCTATTGTCAGCACTTCAAGCTGCATTTACTGTAGTGCTGACATAAGAAGGAGAAGTGGAGGCATCTGGAAAGGGATGGTTGACTTTTCACCTACTTATTTTCCCTGGAGATAATATCCCCTAGGAGATGGGATGGGAGGGGGGAAATTCCTTTGAGTTGGAGCAGTAGATTAGGGGTAGAGTGACTTGGAAGATGGCCAATGAGTGCGGAGGAGTGGGGAAAGGAAAGGGAGGGTTTTTGGGTCGGAAGTCAGTGTTGGCTACGATGAGTCGGAGTTAGAATGTCGTGCTTAATAAATGAGAGTTTTTTTCATCAAAGACTTTGTTTGAAATGCAATTTATTTGAGACGACCTCGAAACCTGACACCTATACCATTTCAGACAATTGTTTGTTCAATCTCTTCTTAAGAACCTTCAGTGTTGGAGGACTCACAACTTCTGGAGGCAATTAATCCAACTGATTAATTGTTCTGTCAGAAAATTTATCCTTAGTTCTAGATTTCTTCTCTCCTTGACTAGTTTCCCTCCGTTGCTTCTTGTCCTGCCCTCAGGGGTTTTGGAAAATAGGTTGACCCCCACTCTTCTTTATAGCAACCCCTGAGATATTGGAAGACTGCTATCTTGTCACCCCTAGTCCTTCTTTTCATCAAACTAGACCAGGGGTGGGATTCAAAACTGTTAGCAAGAGTTTCTCTGCCTGGTTGCTGGGTGGGCGGGGCCATGGTAGACGGGGCCTACTCGGCCTCCTGCACCACAAGGACAGGGGCGTTCTCACCCTCCCCAGGCTCCGGAGGCTTTTTTTGAGCCTCTGGGAGGGCGAAAACGGGTTCCCCTGGGCTCTAGAAGCCCTCCGGAGGCCAGAAACGGGCCTATTTCCGGACTTCCGGTAGGTCCATTTTTCACCCTCCCAGAGCCTCCACACGGGCCCTGCATTTACCTGGCATCCGAAACGGGCTGCGTGGAGACTCCTGGGAGGGGCAGAGTGGGCGGGGCCAGCCAGTCCTTGCAACTACAGGTTCGGCGAACCAGATGCAAAATTAGCATCCATTTTGCCCGAACTGGTCTGAACCAGCTGAATCCCACCCCTGAACTGGACATACCCAATTTCAGCAACCATTCTTTGTATGTTTTATCTTCAAGCCCCCTAATCAGGGGTGGGTTTCAGCAGGTTCTGACCAGTTCTGGAGAACCGGTAGTGGACATTTTGAGTAGTTCGGAGAACCGGTAGTAAAAATTCTGACTGGCCCCGCCCCCTTCTATTCTCTGCCTCCCGAGTCCCAGCTGATCGGGAGGAAATGGGGATTTTGCAGTAAACCTTCCCCTGGAATGGGGTGGGAATGGAGATTTTGCAGTATTCTTCCCCTGCCACGCCCGCCAAGCCACGCCCACCAAGCCATGCCATGCCATGCCACACCCACCAAGCCACGCCCACAGAACCGGTAGTAAAAAAAATTTGGAAATCCACCACTTCCCAATCATTTTTGTTGCTCTTCTCTGCACTCTTTCCAGAATCTGAACATCTTTTTCACATCGTGGTGACCAAAATTGGATGCAGTATTCCAAATGTGGTCTCACCAAGGTATTATAAAATGGTATTAACACTTCACCTGCTTTTGATTCTATCCCACTATTCATGCAGCCTAGGACTGCGTTGGCTTTTTTGGCAGCAGCGGACCCCGGCTGGCTCGCATTCAAGTGTTCCTCCGCTGGGATCCATCTCTTTTCTGCTATGTACATAAAAGGCTTAAAGCTGAAAAGATTAAAAGCTTTGGCGCGTTAGGGGCTAGTTACCCACAATATTGATTCCAATGACTTTGGAAAGCTCTGTCATTTGATATGTAAATAAATACATAGATACAGATAGTCCTCGCAACCACCACAATTAGGACCACAGTTTCCTTTGCCAAGCAAAGCGGTTAAATGAGTCACGCCCAATTTTATTTCCTTTTTTTTTTTTGCCATAGATGTTAAGTGAATCCCTGCAGTTGTTAAGTCAGTCATTCCGTTGTAAAGCAAATTCAGCTTCCTCCAGGGGCTCTGTTCATCAGGAAGCTGGCTGGGAAAGTTGCAAATGGCCATTAAACGGCCCCGTCGTAAATAAATGCTGGTTGCCAAACGCCCAGATTGTGTGGTTATGTGACCGTGGGGATGCTGTGATGGTCGTATGTGCAAGAACTGGTTGTAAGTGACTTTTTTCAGCATTATAACTTTGAATGGTTGCTAAATGGACGGTTCTAAGTCGAGGACAACCTGTATTCTAAATGGCTTACCATTCGGACTATTAAAACCAGAATTAGGGTGTTTGCAGGTATAATCAAAAGTTGTATCTGGACACATTTTTCTTGTCTTGGAAAGTGTGGGCATCCTAAACAGGAGTCTCAAATCTTGGCAACTTTAAGATCTGTGCAAAGGCGCAAATTGCTTGTGCCACCACATTCTGGACCGGCTGCAACTTCCAAGTTCTGGAAATTGCAGCTTCCAAAACTTCCAACTTTGCTGGCTGGGGAATTTGGGAGTTGAAGTCCTCCAGGCTTAAAGTTGCCAAGGTTGGAGACCCCTGTCCTAGACCAAACTAAATCCCAAAAACCCACTAGGGAATTTCTGGATGCCTGGCATTCAGAACTAATCAGCCATCAATAGACACATAGAGATAAACTGCATTTACACACCATTTAAAAGAGACAGTAAAAAGGCTAAGAAGGAAACAAAAAGACCACAACACATCTTCACCAGTAACAAACACGCAGATAAACAGGGATTGACACCAGACAATCAGTCAGGCAGAAAACAATATTCTAATCAAGAATCTACTGCACCAACTCTGACTGGGCAAGATGCTTTATATAAACTGAGAGCAAACCCCACTCCCTTCTAGCATTGATAATGTTACTTAGTTGGGTAATGGAATGTCTGCAAGAAAACAACCAAGGTCAGACAGCAACAGGGACCCCAGTGTTGTGGCTCCGTTGCCTGAGCCTGTGTCATCGTCAGGAGAGGACTCCGAGAGTGAAAGGGAAGAATTGCCAAGACCTCCCTCTCCAGGACCTTCCTCTCTGGCAATGCCCCTGGAGGACACCGAAGGGCAAGAGATAGGCCCAGAGCCAAGCACATCCCCGCAGCCACAGGTGGACAGCGACGAGGGAGATAAGTGCTGGCTGGATCCTCGCCAGCGACGCAGGGAGAAACGTGCCCAACAGAAGGCACGGCGTGCTCGTGATTAGCTGACTCACTGGACCATACCCCACAGCCTATAAAAGAGAGTGAGTCAGCCTGCACCTTTGTGACGAACAAAAACAGATATTCTTGCATCCCAGCTTCAGATCTTCCTGCATCTCAGCTTCTATTTCTGGACAGTTTGTGGTGTGTATTTTTCTGTTACGTTAATAAAGGTTTTGGCACGCAGCTCCTGGGATTGCTGCCAAGCCTCTTATCAGACTACTTGGTTGCCTGCCAGTTTATTTTAACCTCCGACTGTCTGAATTGGGTTTATTCCTGGGAGCGGGGACAGAACACCCCAGTGTGCAATCCTGTGATAGAGATTTTCTTCTCTTGGACAGCCTACAGTAGTGGCCAAAATTGTGGAAACCTTTCGGGGAAAAATGTATTTTCTAAAACTAGCTAATAACACCACTTTTTGGGGGGAGTAGTACCATAAAATGATATATCAATGGAAAGATCATTTAATCAAGAATGTAATGCAATAACTTTGATGAAGGATTTGCTATTAGAATAGCAATTACAGGATAAAGAAGAAAAGTGAAACATGTAGAAAAAAATGAGATACACAAAAATTATCAATACGTAGTTGGGGAACATTTAGCATGAATGGTGGCCTTACAACGTCTTCCCATGGAGTGAACCAAGTCTTTGAGTTCTGCAGTTGTTATAATGTGAAACCAAGATTGAATGATGGCTTTTATTAACTGAGTTTTATTGCTGGGTCGCTTCTGACTAACAAGTTTCTTTAGTCGGCTCCATAGATTTTCAATTGGGTGAAGGTCTGGGATATTCCCAGGCCATTCCAGCAGTGGAATAGGATGATCTTGAAACTCCAAAAAAAAAAAAAGAAAAGAAAAAGTGGTGTTATTAGCCATCAAACCTCAAAAATACACTTTTCCCAAAAGGTTTCCACAATTTTGGCCACTACTGTACTTTTAAATGAAACTGGCAGTATCTGGCACTTCCTTAATAGCAACTACCCATCAAAAAGAAAAAAAAATGAAAAGGATGATTGCAGGGAGTAAAAAAAAAAAGCTTTGCCATTAATCAGCAAAAGAGAGCTAAAGTAATTTAAAATGTATAGGCAAGCTTTTGTTCTGTCTAGAACAAACCTATTAGTATAATTTCCCCTTCATTTATCAGGGAAGAACTGCTATATTTTCCCCCAGTGGTCAGATCTCACCCGGTGCTTGGCAGCACTACCTAAATAGGTTTAAGCAAAGCTATGCTGTTTATCGAAAAGGGACAACTGGACCTTTGCACCTTTTCTCCTGTGACTTCCCAGGAGACAAACTGCATTAAAGAGTGAGATTTGTTCAGTACTTTCTTGCCCCTGGCTTCTGTTTTCTTTTTCCGTGTTATGGAGGAAACAGCTTATCTAGACTCCCTTCAATCAGGTTTCAGGCCTGGATGTAGTACTGAGACAGAGGTGGACATGCTTGCTGGTGATCTCTGATGGGTGGGTTCTCCAGCATGGGTTCTCCAGCATGGCTGACTCAGGAATTCTGAGAGTTGAAGTCCACAAGTCATTAGAGGGCCATGGTTGACCACCAGTCTTACGTGTTCCATCATTAATCTTGAAGGGAATTGCATTTCCCCCGTTAGGTCTACTGTCCAATTTGGGACTATTGGACTCTCAGTTCTTGCTCAAGGAATAGGTGGCAGCTATTGCTAAGGTCTTCACACTCAAACCACCGGCCAATATGCTCTCACAGAGAGGGCCTCCTCAGGGTGCCATCGGTCAAGCAACGTCGGCTGGCGGCCCCCAGGGGAAGAGCCTTCTCTGTGGGGGCACCCACCCTGTGGAATGAGCTACCTCCTGAAATACGACTGATCCCGGACCTCCGCACTTTCCGTAAGGCCCTGAAGATTTATTTATTCCAGCAAGCCGACTTATCTTACATTGTTTTTAAATGGGAATTTTTAAATTTTATAGACTTGGGGTTTTAAATTGGGAGGCCGATGATTTATTATATGTATTTTTTAATATTGGCTGTTCACCGCCCTGAGTCCCTCTTGGAAGAAGGGCGGTATATAAATTAAACAAACAAACAAACAAACAAACAAGTGGTGAAATCCTGAATTCTAATGGGAATTTTCTAATTCTAGCCTGAATTCTAATGGGAATTTTTAATTTTTATAGATTTGGGGTTTTAAATTGGAAGGCCGATGATTTAATTTATTTTAGCTTTCTTAACTTTTGTATTATATTTATTTTTAATATTGGCTGTTCACCGCCCTGAGCCCCTCTTGGAAGAAGGGCGGTATATAAATTAAATAAATAAATAAATAAATAAACAAACAAACAAATAAACAAACCAATGGTGAAATCCATTTTTTTTACTATCGGTTCTGTGGGCATGGCTTGGTGGGCGTGGCGTGGCTTGGTGGGCGTGGCAGGGGAAGGATACTGCAAAATCCCCATTCCCATCCCACTCCTGTGGGAAGTATACTGCAAAATCCCCATTCCCTTCTCACTCCTGGGGGAAAGATATTGCAAAATCTCCATTCTCACCCCACTCTGGGGCCAGTTAGAGATGGTATTTGCCAGTTCTCTGAACTACTCAAAATTTCTGCTACCGGTTCTCCAGAACCTGTCAGAACCTGTTGGATTTCACCCCTGACACAAGCCCATTTTGTGCACCGACTGCTCCCTTATTTGGAGCAGGGAGGCCTTTCTTCCAATCACTCCTGCTTTGATCTGGACTTGCCTTTGAAATCCACTTGGAAGTTGCAGCCGGTCCAGAATGTGGTGGCACAAACAATTTGTGCCTCTGCTTCGTGAGCTGCAGCGGTCGCTGATATACTTCCAATTTGCAATTAACGGAGCTGGTTTATCACCTGTAAAGCCCTCGCTGGCATAAGGCCCACTTATCTAAGGAAACGTTCAATGTCCTGTAATTCCTGCACATCCAGTCCTTGTTCCCGACGTTAATTAAATTGATCTGGACGACACTGCAGTTTGTCGGTCTGTATATCTTCTTTTTATTCCTGCTCCAATTAATTCCAGGGGCTGTTGCAGGGATGATCCATCTTCTTCCATCACTAGCGTCCGCCTTCCATGGCCATTCGGTCCTGTGCTGCCTGGCTATCTTTTTCTGAATTGCCTTTCCTTCCCAGAGTGAAACAGGAGACCGTTGTTCCCCTTCTTTCTTCTACTTTTCCTCATCTCTCTACTCTCCCACCCCAGAGCCATAACCCCACCCACCCACCCACCAACACCCAGCTGAAGTGATAAAAAGAATGTTAACACTGTGACTGTTTTTTAAAAAAATGATTTAGTATTTAAAAAATGAATTTCCTTCCTTCCTTCTATCCATCCACATCAACCTTTCTTCCTCAACAAGATATTCCTTCTTTCCTTCCATCCATCCATGCAGTTCTCCCTTCCTTCCTGATCAACCTTTCTTTCTCATCAAGATCTTCCTTCCTTGCTTCCTTCCTTCCTTCCATCCATCCATGCAGTTCTCTCTTCCTTTCTGATCAACCTTCCTTCCTCATCCAGATCTTTCTTTCTTTCCTTCCTTCCTTCCATTCAGATCAACCTTTCTTCCTCATCGAGATCTTCCTTCTTTCCTTCTGTCCATCTATGCAGTCCTCTCTTCCTTTCTGATCAACTTTCCTTCCTCATCCAGATCTTCCTTCTTTCCTTCCATCCATCCATGCAGTCCTCCCTTCCTTCGTGATCAACCTTTCTTCCTCATCAAGATCTTCCTTCCCTCCCTCCCTTCCTTCTTTCCTTCCTTCCATCCATGCAGTTCTCTCTTCCTTTCTGATCAACCTTCCTTCCTCATCCAGATCTTTCCTTCCTTCCTCAAGATATTCCTTCTTTCCTTCCATCCATCCGTGCAGTCCTCCCTTCCTTCCTGATCAACCTTTCTTCCTTCCCTTCCTTCCTTCTTTCCTTCCTTCCATCCATGCAGTCCTCTCTTCCTTTCTGATCAACCTTCCTTCCTCATCCAGATCTTCCTTCTTTCCTTCCATCCATCCATGCAGTCCTCCCTTCCTTCGTGATCAACCTTTCTTCCTCATCAAGATCTTCCTTCCCTCCCTCCCTTCCTTCTTTCCTTCCTTCCATCCATGCAGTTCTCTCTTCCTTTCTGATCAACCTTCCTTCCTCATCCAGATCTTTCCTTCCTTCCTCAAGATATTCCTTCTTTCCTTCCATCCATCCGTGCAGTCCTCCCTTCCTTTCTGATCAACCTTCCTTCCTCATCCAGATCTTCCTTCTTTCCTTCCATCCATCCATCCAATCCTCTCTTCCTTCCTGATCAATCTTTCTTCCTCATGAAGATCTTCCTTCCTTTCTTCCTTCCTTCCTTCCATCCATGCAGTTCTCTCTTCCTTTCTGATCAACCTTCCTTCCTCATCCAGATCTTTCTTTCCTTCCTTCCTTTTTTCCTCATCAAGATATTCCTTCTTTCCTTCCATCCATCCATGCAGTCCTCCCTTCCTTCCTGATCAACCTTTCTTCCTCATCAAGATCTTCCTTCCTTCTTTCCTTCCTTCCATCCATGTAGTCCTCTCTTCCTTTCTGATCAACCTTCCTTCCTCATCCAGATCTTTCTTTCTTTCTTTCTTTCTTTCTTTCTTTCTTTCTTTCTTTCTTTCTTTCTTTCTTTCTTTCTTTCTTTCTTTCTTTCCTTCCTTCCTTCCTTCCTTCCTTCCTTCCTTCCTTCCTTCCTTCCCTCCCTCCCTCCTTCCTTCCTTCCATCCATCCATCCATCCAGATCAACCTTTCTTCCTCATCAAGATCTGCTTCTTTCCTTCCATCCATGCAGTCCTCTCTTCCTCATCCAGATCCTTCCTTCCTTCCTTCCTTTCTTCCTTCCTTCCTTTCCTTCCTTTTACAACCATTGTGGCATCCTTGTGGTTATGTGATCAAAATGCAGGCACTTGGCAACCAACTCGTATTTACGATGGTTGCAGTGTCCCGGGGATCATGTGATCCCTTTTTGCGACCTTCTGACAAGCAAAGTCAATGGAGAAGCCAGTTTCACTTCCCAGCCATGCTGCTAATTTAACAATTAAAGGAAAGAACAACTTTACTGGAGCAAACCTTTCAGCAGCTCTGAAGGATGAAGACTCGAAGAGAAATCTGTCACACCGGGCTTCTTCCCTTAGAGGCCAGTGTGTGATAGGATGGAACAATACAGGTAGTCCTCGACTTACAACAATTCATTTAGTGACCGTTTGGATTTATGACAGCACTGGAAAAAAAATGACTTACGATCATTTTACACACTTATGGTCTTCGTAGCATCTCCATGCTCACGGGATCAAAATTCAGAGGCTTGGCAACTGATTCGTATTTACGACCGTTGCTGGGTCCCAAGGTCACGTGATCCCCTTTTGGCGACCTTCTGACCAGCCAAGTCAATGGGGAAGCCAGATTCACTTAACAACCGTGCTACCAACTTATCGCCTGCAGTGATTCACTTAACAACAGAGGCAAGAAAGGTCTCCAAATGTGGCAAAGCTCACTTAGCAAATGTCTCACTGAGCAACAGAAATTCTGGGCTCAATTGTGGTGGTAGGCCGAGCGCTGTTTTGTAACTGGCTATGATCCTGCTTGACCTTTTGAGAGCAGCAAAGAACCGGCTGCAACTTCCTACAGGCATTCTAGGCGGGAGTGGGATTGAAAAATTTTAGCAACCGGTTCGCTGGCCGGTTGCTGGGTGGGCGTGGCCATGGGGGCGTGGCCTACTCGGCCTCCTGCACCATGACGGGGGGGGGGAGGTGTTTTCGCCCTCCCCAGGCTCCAAAGGCTTTCCTCGAGCCTCCAGGAGGGTGAAAATGGCCTCCCTTGGCTCCGGCGGTGGGAAATGGGCCCGTTTCCAAACTTCCGGTAGGCCCATTTTTCGCCCTCCCCAGGCTCTGGAGGCTTTCCTCAAGCCTCTGGGAGGACAAAAACAGACTCCCCCGGGCTCCAGAGGCCCTGCGGAGGTTGGAAATGGGCTTGTTTCCAAATTTCCGGAACTTCCGGGAGCCCTGTTTTTTTCCCTCACAGAGCCTCCACACAGGCACTGCACTTTCCTCACATCCAAAACGGGCCACACGGGGACTCTTGGGAGGGGCGGGAAAGGGCGGGCGCCCGCCCTTTCCCGCCCCTCCCAGGAGTCCCCGTGTGGCCCGTTTTGGATGTGAGGCACAGGTCCGAACAGGCTGAATCCCACCCCCGATTCTAGGATCAGATACCCTTGTAAGCCTCAAAATATGGTTAAAATCCAGCATGTGATGGGATACGAATAGCGTCGCATGGTCGCTCGGCTTTGGCTTAAGTCAAAAGAAGCGCCGTATTTCTCTGATCGGATTTAAAGTTTCCACGCACGCCCGGCCTGGCACATCGTTTTCCTTGGAGAAGCCGTAGGACTGCAAATCTTTTCGCCGATTCTCCGCTTTCCCTCTTTTCCCAGAAGCAAGGAGAGAAAGCATCGCTTGTTTATGGATCGTCCAGATTTTTAACGCATTGGCTGAAAAGTTCCAGGCATCCTGCCAGCGCTGAGCAAATAATAATGACTATGAATGTCCCTGGTTTTCAGAAGAGAACAAATGGAATTCTCCAAGGGACAGTGCTTGCAGTCCTAAGGAAAGAGCTCGGCTCATTACCGGCAACTGTACACACTATGTTGAGACTTTTCTTCCTTTCTTTCTTTCCATCCTTTCAGTTTTAAGGGCTGAATGGGAGTCTTTGCTGCTGGCTTGCTTTTGGCCTTCAAAACCTCGGTGGCGCCAGACTAGAGGCCTCCAACTCCCACCCCTGCTGCCTTTCCTTAACCCTTTGATTTTTGGCTCGTTCCACACCGCATTCCAAACATTATTGGTTGAAATCACATTAATTCCCCAAATCTTGCTTCATTTCTTGTTTGTACTGGGATGTTTTGGCTCTTTTGGGGAGGAGGGTGGGGGGGAAGGTAAAGGTAAAGGTTCCCCTCGCACATATGTGCTAGTCATTCTCGACTCTAGGGGGCGGTGCTCATCTCCGTTTCAAAGCCGAGGAGACAGCGCTGTCCGAAGATGTCTCCGTGGTGATGTGGCCGACATGACTCAACGCCAAAGGTGCATGTGATGCTGTTATCTTCCCACCAAAGGTGGTCCCTATTTTTCTACTCGCATTTTTTATGTGCTTTCGAACTGCTAGGTTGGCAGGAGCTGGGACAAGGAAAGGGAGCTCACCCCTGTTACGCGGCACTCGGGATTCAAACCGCTGAACTGCCGACCACAGAGAGGGCCTCCTCAGGGTGCCGTCAGCCAAACAATGTAGGCTGGCAACCCCCAGGGGGAGAGCCTTCTCTGTGGGGGTCCCTGCTCTATGGAATGAATTGCCCCCGGACATACGAAGGATCCCCGACCTCCGCGTCTTCCGTCATGCACTGAAGATCCTGTTATTCCAACAAGCCGCTCCGATGGGATAAATGATTTTAATCGGGTTTTAAAGGGGCTTTAAAATTGATTTTAGCTGGGAGATTTAAATTCAACCTGCGATTTAATTATTTTAAACATGTTTTTTAAATTTCTGTTTCGTATATTGTTTTACTACGGCTGTTCACCGCCCTGAGTCCTTTGGGAGAAGGGCGGTATATAAATATAAATAAAACTAAAAAAAAAAACCTAAAAACTTTTGATTGACAAGCTCAGCGTCTTAGCCACTGAGCCACCGCGTCCCCTGGAAGGTGGAGAGCACAAGGCAATTCCATAGCAAGCTTGAGAGTCAAGAATTGAAAACCGTGGTGGTAATTCAAGGACCCCCAAAGAGAGACTTATTCTCAATAAAAAATAAAAATAAATATTTGTAGCTCAGGGTTGAAATGTGGGATCTTTGTTGTTCTCTGAGCTTGATTGTTTATTCGCTGATGTTACGTTACCCCTAACTAGGTTCAAGAAAACAACCAAGCTCAGAGAGCATCAAGGACTCCACAATTCAATCCTGAACTACAAAGCCCTCCTCCTCTTCTCTTCCTCAAACCCCTCTTCCTTCTAGCCCTGATGATGTTACCTAGTTTGGGAATGAAACATCTTTAAGAAAACAACCAAGCTCAGAGAGCACCAAGGACCCCTCAGACTTGTTCTCTCTCGTCAGGAATCAAATGTGGAAGCCAATGAGGAGTAAAATATTGAGGAAAAATGCTCAACATACTGACTGGACTTGATTAGTTAAATGAGTAGCCGTACAGTAGCAATAGGTACTTAAGATAGTAAACGATCGGCCTTGATTTCTGCTAACTGCACAGACTAGTACGTCTCAACCGCAACCCATTCAATGTTGAGCCTGGATAGCTCAGCAGACGAATGCATTGTGATTTAACTCCAGCTGTCTGCAATTAGTAAGTTCGAACCTCACCAGGCTCAAGGTTGACTCAGCCTCCCATCCTTTCTAAGGTAGATAAATTGAGGACCTAGTTTGTGGGGGCAATAAGCTGACTTTGTAAAATATACAAAAGTATGAAGGCTATTGCTTAACGCATTGTAAGCCGCCCTGAGTCTCTGGAGAAGGGGGGAATATAAATCTAATTTTAAAAAAAATGTTGAGAGATCTGTACTTCAGTTCCCAGAATTCCACATCCAGAGTAGCCATGAATGAAAATTCTGGATGGAGGGTCCCATTCTGGCCAAGGCAAATGGCTTACATTTCTGCTTTTCTTTCGTAATAACTTCTACCTCTTCCAAGAACGGTCCTATAATTTATTTCAACCCAGTCACCTATAGCAGGAGTCTCCAACCATGGCAACTTTAAGCCTGGAGGACTTCAGTTCCCAGAATTCTCCAGCCAGGTTGGAGACCAGTGGTGGAATTCAATTTTTTTTACTACCGGTTCTGTGGGCGTGACTTGGTGGGCGTGGCAAGGGAAGGGTACTGCAAAATCTCCATTCCCACCCCACTCCAGGGGAAGGATACTGCAAAATCCCCATTCCCTCCCCACTCCTGGGGGAAGGATATTACAAAATCTCCATTCCCACCCCACTCTGGGGCCAGCCAGAGGTGGTATTTGCCGGTTCTCTGAACTACTCAAAATTTCAGCTACCGGTTCTCCCACAACCTGTCAGAGCCTGCTGGATTTCACCCCTGGTTGGAGACCCCTGACTATAGTACCTTAACTATCTGTCTTCTCTCAGTCTTGCCAAGCTTAATAATGTTTTCTCAACTATCACCAACTCACGCACTATATCCAGTATGAGGTTCTGGCTGCTGATCATCACTTCATGGGAACAATCCATTTTTATTTCATTTTTATTTATGATTGACGGTTCTTCTTATGGTGAATACTATTGTTAGTAACCACCTCATCTATCCATATCTTCTTTCTCTGTGTCTCTCTCTCTCTTTTTCTTTCTCGGTGACAAACTTTCATATCTGCGCAGTCAAGGTTAAGTCTCAACTCATCTTTGGCCATATGCACAATTTTATTGGTTTATTTACTTATAAAATGTACTGGCCACCCATCTTGCCACACACGGTAACTCTGGATGGCTTACAATATTAAAATTTCAGACAAAGCTGGTGCCAAACTCACTCTGGGATGTGGAGATAATAATTCATTCAAGATGTTAAGCTAATTTTGCCCCTTTCTAATTCAGAAGAGGCCATCTTACAAATCTCTCTGTGTTTTGCCGAACTAATCCATTTCCAGTCAAAAAAAGATTCGCCCAACCAGACCCACTAGCAGCAATTCCTGGGAAAAGGGGATAGATTTGTGTGATCAATTTCCAGTGCACCCAGTAATGTTTTTGATTTATAAATGGAGTCTGCTGTAAAAATTAAACATTCTTGCTCTACCACCGAATAAAGGATAATAGGGGTGATTTATTGTTCTGCATTGTCTTTGGCAATGGGTATTATTACTTAAGTAAGCAATGCCGAGGAAACAAAGATCATCCACATACCTTAAATTTAAAACACACAAAAATTGGCATTATTTCATAAAGGCCTCTCTGACGAGAATCCGATGCAGTTGCTGTGTTAAGTTAAGCGGCCAACACTGAGTTGGAAAACAAATGGTGCTTAATCAAGCCGGGAAGAACTTAAGGGAAAAGGGAAAGAAAGTAATTATGAAAAAAAGTATGAAAGCTTTCCATCATCTCCTTGGGTAAACTAGGCCAGCATACTAAGTGAGATTATCCCAAAAGTAACCTTGGCTTGTTTGCAACCATGTAACCGGCTATCCAAGACCTCTCTAGTTTTAGGACTCCATCTGGTGAAAAGCAGAATTTTAAAATCACAGCTTTGGGGGCAGAAAATGCCCTCTGCTTTTCTGTGAGGTCTTCCTAGGCTGATATTTATTTAATGATTTCTGTAGATTGAAGTTTATAAATTGAAATAAATAAATAAATAAATAAATTATAATAAATAAATAGAAATAAATAAATAGAAATAAATAAATAGATTGAAGTTGTGCAAAGCGGTGTTATGTGCCAACTTTGCAAAAAATGTTGCCAAGGGATCTCAAATAGGATATAGGGACTGGCAGGTACTTCTTGGTTAGAGTAATACGGGCAACCGATTGTTGATTTAAAAGATTAACAGAGATGGAAGGGACCTTGTAGGTTTAGTCCAACCCCTCCATCTAAGCAGGAGAGTCTACACCCATGATGGCGAACCTATGGCACACATGCAACAGGTGACACGCGGAGCCATATTGGTGGGCATACGAGCTCAGCTCCGGCGTGCATGTGCATGCCAGCCAGCTGATTTTGGGGCCTTCTGGGCCCACCGGAAATCGGCAAATGCGCCCTTTCCAACCTCTGGAGGGCCTCTGGGGGAGGGAGGCTGTTTTCGCCCTCCCCAGGCTGCTAGAGAGGCTCTGGAGCTTGGGGAGAGCAAAAAATGGGCCTTCTGGTCCCACTGGAAGTTGGCAAACGGGCCGTTTCCAGCCTCTGGAGGGCCTCGGGGGGAGGGAGGCCGTTTTTGCCCTCCCCAGGCTCCTAGAGAGGCTCTGGAGCCTGAGGAGAGCAAAAAATGGGCCTTCCGGTCCCACTGGAAGTTGGCAAACGGGCCGTTTCCAGCCTCTGGAGGGCCTTGGGGGGAGGGAGGCTGTTTTTGCCCTCCCCAGGCTCCTAGAGAGGCTCTGGAGCCTGGGGAGAGCAAAAAAAATGGGCCTTCCGGTCCCACTGGAAGTTGGCAAACGGGCCATTTCCAGCCTCCGGAGGGCCTTGGGTGGAGGGAGGCTGTTTTTGCCCTCCCCAGCCTCCTAGAGAGGCTCTGGAGCCTGGGGAGAGCAAAAAATGGGCCTACTGGGCTCAGTGTGCCATCACGTGCCAAAAGTGGGGGAGCGCAGGGGGGTCACGCACACATGTGTGGGTGGCGGGGTGCATAGAATTATGGGTGTGGGCATGCGCGCGACTCCCCCTGCTTTTGGCACGCGATGGCAAAAAGGTTAACCATCACTGCCCTACACCATTTCTGACAAATGGCAGTCCAATCTCTTCTTGAAAGCTTCCAGCGGTGAAGCTCCGAAGGCAACTTCTGTTCCACTGGTTGATGGTTCTCACTGTCAGAAAATTTCTCCTTATTTCCAGGTTGAATCTCTCCGTGATCAGTTTCCATCCATTATTCCTTGTCTGACTAGTGAGGAGGTTTCTTTAGAGCAGGGGTCTCCAAACTTGGCAACTTGTGGACTTCAAATCCCAGAATTCCCCAGGCAGCCATGTTTAAATTTGACAGTCTTAAAATTGCAGAGGTTGGAACTCACTGCTCTAATATATCCTAGCTTGCATACGATGACCAGAGCATGCTTTCTGGTTTTAATTATTGTGCAACTCAATTAATTAGGGCTTAATTATTGTTGTGAGCCACTCTAGTAAGACGGGCAACCATTTATGGAGTCCAAATAAATAAATCTTAATGAAAATCCGAGAAAGCATGCAGGGTGTGGCTTTTAGAGTCCTTTCCAATTCCCTTCAAGAGAGAATCCACAGGAAATATCTAAATTCGCTGTGGTGTAATAGAGTAGAAGCATTGTGCTTTTACGTGCGTTTTTTGCTGTACCCTTGAATTGTGCGAGAGTGTGTGTGTGTGTGTGTGTGAGAACTGGAAACCATCGGGTGGGTTGCACATATAATAGTGGCCAAAATTGTGGAAACCTTTTGGGGAAAGTGTATTTTTAAGGTTTGATGGCTAATAACATCACTTTTCAGGGGGGAGTTTCAAGATATTCCTATTCCACTGCTGGAATGGCCTGGGAATAGCCCAGACCTTCACCCAATTGAAAATCGATGGAGCCGACTAAAGAAGCTTGTTAGTCAGAAGCGACCCAGCAATAAAACCCAGTTAATAGAAGCCATCATTCAATCTTGGTTTCATATTATAACAATTGCAGAACTCAAAGGCTTGGTTCACTCCGTGGGAAGACGTTGTAAGGCTGTAATTCATGCTAAAGGTTACCCAACTAAGGATTAACTGACATGATAATTTTTGTGTATCTCGCTTTTTATATGCCTTTCACTTTTCTTCTTTATCCTGTAACTGCTATTCCAATAGCAAATCCTTCATCAAAGTTATTGCATTGCATTCTTGATTAAATGATCTTTCCATTGATATATTTTATGCTACTACTTCAAAAGAAAAGTGGTGTTATTAGCAAGTTTTAGAAAATGCACTTTTCCCCAAAGGTTTCCACAATTTTGGCCACTACTGTACACTCTGCTCTGCAATCTGCAATCTGCAATCTTATTGATTGATTGATTGAATTTCTATACCGCCCTTCTCCCGAAGGACTCAGGGCGGTGAACAGAATAGGATTTCATATAGATATAATACATATAATTACTCCACCGTACAGGAAGTCCTTGACTTACGTTTGTTTAGTGACCGTTCAAAGTTACGACGGCACTGAAAAAAGTGACTGATGACCGTTTTTCACAGTTACGACCATTGCAGCATCCTCAAGGTCACATGATCAAAATTCAGATGCTTGGCCACGGGTTCGTATTTATGACAGTGGCAGCGTCCCAGAGTCACGTGATCCCTTTTTGCGACCTTCTGACGAGCGAAGTCAATGGGGGAAGCCAGATTCACTTAACAACCGAGTTACTAGCTTATCAACTGCAGTGATTCACTTAACAACGGAGGCAAGGAAGGTCATAAAGTGGAGCAAAAGTCACTGAACAAACGTTCAAAATTACAAGGGACCGATGAGCGTTTTTTACAGCACTCCCATGGTCACATGATCAAAATTCAGATGCCTGGCAACTGACTCATAACTTATGACGGGTTGCAGTGTCCCCGGGGACATGCAATCCAATCTCCTTTTGTGACCTTCTGACGAGCAAAGCCAATGCGGAAGCAGGATTCACTTAACAACTGAGTTACTAATTTAACAACTGCAGTTGCAGGAGTTTGCAGTCTGCATATGTGCAGGAATTTTCCTATCTTGGATGGCAAACCTCAGATAAAGAAGGTTATTTGCACGCAGGCGCCAGGAAATGGCATTAGAAGATAAGACCCTAACTCTGTAAATAAGAGGAACAGGAGGAGAGAAAATGGGATATTTATTTATTTATTTATTTGATTTCTATACCACCCTACTCCCAAAGGACTCAAGGTAGTGAACAGACATAAAATCCAACACATAAAATACACAATTAAGACAGAGTAAAATCGAATTAAAGCAATTGGGCCCAAGACAAATTTAAAACATCCCAGAAATTTAGAATAGATTAAAATTTATGTTTTAAAATATAAATGGGAAAAGGTTAGGCCAGACCCGCCTGATGGAATAGAAAGCTCTTGAGAGTGCGGCGGAAGGTGCGCAGATCAGGGATTTTCCATATCTCTGGGGGGAGCTCATTCCAGATAGTAGGTGCCCCCACAGAGAAGGCTCTCCCCTTGGGGGCCACCGGCCGACATTTGTTTGGCCGCCGGCACCTGGAGGAACCCCTCTTTGTGAGAGCGTACCGGCTGTTGGTGGCAGTAGGCGGACCCATAAATAACCAGGTCCTAAGCCATGGAGCGCTCTAAAGGTGGTAACCAGAACCTTGAAGCGCACCCAGAAGACCACCGGAAGCCAGTGCAGGAGAGGTGTCACATGGGAGAGCCATGTCGCTCCCATAACCACCCTCCCGGCCGCATTCTGCGCCAGCTGAAGCCTCCGAGTGCTCCCCAAGAGCATTACAGTAGTCCAGGCGGGAGGTGACGAGGGCATGAGTGACTGTGTTTAAGGAGTCCCTATCCAGAAAAGGAAGCAATTTGTTCTGTCTCCGCCCCCAGGAATAAACCCAATTCAGACAGTCGGAGGTTAAAATAAGCTGGCAGGCAACCAAGTAGTCTGATAAGGAGCTTGGCAGCAATCCCAGGAGCTGCGTGCCAAAACCTTTATTAACAGAACAGAAAAATACACACCACAAGTGTCCAGAATAGCCAAAGCTGAGATGCAGGAATCTTTGTTTTTGTTCGTCACAAAAGTGCAGGCTGACTCACTCTCTTTTTTAGGCTGTGGGGTGTGGTCCAGTGAGTCAGCTAATCATGAGCACGCGGTGCCTTCTGTTGGGCACGTTTCTCCCTGCGTCGCTGGCGAGGATCCAGCCAGCACTTATCTCCCTCGTCGCTGTCCACCTGTGGCTGCGGGGACGTGCTTGGCTCTGGGCCTATCTCTTGTCCTTCGGTGTCCTCCAGGGACATTGCCAGAGAGGAGGGTCCTGGAGAGGGAGGTCTTGCCAATTCCTCCCTTTCACTCTCGGAGTCCTCTCCTGATGATGACACAGGCTCAGGCAACGGAGCCACAACAGCAATTGGCGAATCAGACGAACCTGATGAAAAATCCTCCCGGTCATGGCCATCAAGTGTTCTTCTAAAGACAGCCGTGAGTCTAGGAGGACGCCTAAGTGTGTGTTAGACTTTAATTGAAGTCTAACATTATAAGTGTTTAAGCAAGCAATGGTTAACCAAAGATTCTAGTTACTTGGAAGATTCTGCGAGCCAATGATATGCTGCCAAGTACGCTGTAACTTAGAAGTAACTAACTATATAAGGTCACTATGTAAGAGAATAAAACACCACATATATCCTCAACCTTTGTGTGTGTGGTCACTCAACATGCAGTGATTCCCTTAACAATTCTGGCAAGAAAGATTGTAAAATGGTGCTCTCCTCGAGTCTTCGCGCACACCCTGCCCTTAACTGCATCCAAAACGGGCTGCGTGGGGCCTCTTGGGAGGGGTGGGGTGGAGTGAGCGGGGCCAGCCAGGCGCTCTCCTTGAGTCTTCGCGCACACCCTGCACTTACCTGCATCCAAAACGGGCTGCGTGGGGCCTCCTGGGAGGGGCGGGGTGGAGTGAGCAGGGCCAGCCAGGCGCTCTCCTCGAGTCTTCGCGCACACCCTGCACTTACCTGCATCCAAAACGGGCTGCGTGGGGCCTCCTGGGAGGGGCGGGGTGGAGTGAGCAGGGCCAGCCAGGAGTGGGATTTGGGGGTTCTCCAAACTGCACAGAATCTTAGCTAGAGGTTCTTCCGAACCCCTGTGAACCCCCAGCAGCCTCATCCCTGGATGCTTGGAGTTTTGTGGTTGTCAGTTTAGGTTATTTTAAGCTTCTCACTGAAAGAGGGGGAATACTCCAGGTATTTTTGCACTGGAGTAAGATATATAAGCCTAGTAAATAAATTGAATATGTAAAAAATGTTGAAAAAGCAGAATTTGGGGAATTCATTCTTGCCCATGTAAATCAGGAGAATATGATTGCTTTTCCTGCCAACGGTTTCACCACTAATCCCCCAAAGGCAAGCGATACAACGATAATTACTTTCCATAGGAAACTTTTACTTTAACCCGGATTATTTACAGCTTTGAAGGAAATACAAAAGCTGAACTCAGAGGTGTAGTAAAAGCCAGGCTGGATAACAGGCTGCGCAAAGCATTTGAAAGGTATGCTTTGCTTTCTAAATGCCCGAGAGGCTTACCAAGTGCTCCTTTTGTGAGACTTTAAAGCAGCCGCATCTTTAAATGTTTGCAAAGTAATACGCCGCCAGTATAATCATCCTGTCTTACGCGATTCCATTATCTTATTTGGATTTGAAATAATAATCAATTTAAAGCAAACTAATATGAATGTATCTACCCTCCAAAGTCACATGATTGAAAGAGTTTTTCAGAAGTTTTTTTTTAGAATGTTGAAGAATTCAAAGGCATCAAAATGGCTTTTTAGCATAGGTAGCCTATTGTCAGGCATTGCAATGGACTGAGTTAAATGCCCTTCCTTAGTATTTAACAGTAATAAGAGTTGGAAGGGACCCTGGAGGTCATCTAGTCCAGGGGTTACCAACTTTTTGGACATCAGGGACCACTAAATTCATAATTTTAAATCCTACAGACCACTAATATGATCTGCCTAATGACCAGCTGGGTAGGCGTGGCTAGGTGGTCATGTGACTGTGTGGGTGTGGCCAACTCGATGTCACTCCTGTGGAGGGGTGCCTCGCTGGCCTCTACTCGCCCCTCTTCTCCCCACCCGATCTCTCCTCACCTGCCTGCCCGGGCTCCTTAGGGCCCCAATAGGAAGCAGTTGTTGGAACTAAGCAGTTCAAATTGGATCTGACCGAGAAGGAGGCTCAGCAGAAGCACCTCACTGAGGACTAGGAGCATAGGCTTTCCAAGCAGAGGGAAGACCTGTAGGAGTGCAAGGCCAGGTACCAGCGCCTGGAGGCTCAGAGGGCTGAGATGGTCAGCCAGTTCCAGGCCATGGTGCAGTCCCACTGGAACAAGGCCCTCCGGCTCTTTGCCACCACCGGCGCTTCCATCCAGCCTTCGCCCAAAGCCCTGCACCAGGAGGCTGAAGCAGACCCCAAATCAGAATTTCGGCCCCCCTCCAACCTGCACAAAAAGACCCCAAAGCAGGAGTCTTTCTGCAGCAATACAAACGTTCATTGCACATATCCAGCCCAGGGGCCGTAGTCTGAGGACCCCTGATTTAGTGCAATATAAAAAATGCAAATAATTTTTCTGCGGACCACCAAATTTTTCTTGAGGACCACCAGTGGTCCACGGATCACCAGTTGCTGATCTAGTCCAACCCCCTGCTCACGCAGGAGACCTGCACTAGGGACTCGAACCGCCAAACTGCCAACCTTTCTGATGCGACAAGCTCAGTGTCTTAGCCACTGAGCCACCTAGCCAGGCTATAACATATAGCAGTGATGGCTAACCTTTTGGCCATTGCGTGCTGGGAACATGGGGGGGGGGAGGTCACATGCATGCGTGCCCACAGCCATAACTCTATGTGCCCCACCGCAGCGCACGCAAACCCCCTCCCCCTGCTCCTGGAACACGATGACCCGGTGCGCCTGTTTATTTCTCTCCCCAGGCTTCAGAGCCTTTCTAGGAGTCTGGGGAGGGCAAAAACAGCCTTCCTTACCCCCCTGGAGGCCCTCCGGAGGCCAAAAACGGCTCATTTGCCAACTTCCAGTTGGGAAGCTGGGACCGGAAGTTGGCAAACGGACCATTTTTGGCCTCCGGAGGGCCTCCAGGGGGGTAAGGAAGGCTGTTTTTGCCCTCCCCAGACTCCTAGAAAGGCTCTGAAGCCTGGGGAGACAGAAAAACAGGCCTTCCCCAGCACCCCCTGAGGCCCTCTGGAGGCAGGAAACAGCCTGTTTCCCTACTTCTGGTGGGCCCAGAAGGCTGGAGCTGAGCTCACGTGCCCACTGATATGGCTACACACGCCACCTGTGGCACGTGTGCCATAGGTTCACCATCACGGACATATAGTATATAACAAGGTTGTGAAGACAGCCATTGGACTAAAAACCTGGAGTCCCAAATTCTGCAGCCAAAAAATTAGGGAGCCCACGGGGACCATCGCGAGCATTTTGCCAAGCTCCACGTCCCACCAAATTTTTGACTTTAAAAAAAAAATGGCACGAAGATATTCTGCAACATTAATTCCCTGGCTTAAGCATTGGTTTTTGTTTGCAAAAATGACCCAGGGCCACAAATGGATTTCGTGAGCTTTCTGCGTACATAAATATGCTGGATAATTGCATCTTGCTTAATATATTTGGAATGCCATCTTCTTCAAGAACCCAAGTCAGTGATCCTTTGTCAGCGATACCCAATACATGCCTTCCAAGGTATTTATTTACTTATTAAATTTGTATGCTATTGAGCTTCCAACAAGTCTTGGCAGCTCACAAGTAAAACATGCGCAGGGACAAAAAGCAGCAAAAATAAATAAAACTGAGCAACGATGTACTTATTTATATATCAAGTTAATGTAGGCACCACCAAGATAACTACCGTGCCTACAAAGTTAAAACATTCGGAACACGATTCAGAATCAACCAAAAAAAAATAACGGCAAAAATCATTAAAAAAACAATAAAATGAAATGTCAGTCGACAAAAGGCAGATTGGAATGGGGGAAAAAAAGAAAAAAAAAGAAACAGGTCCACATCATTCAAAGCCACCCTTGCTAAAATACGACCTTCATAACACCGGAAAAGCGGCTATTCGGATCTTAGGAGGAACAGCATTCTGGAGGGTAAATGAACAATTAATCAGTGGAGTAGTTTGCTTTCAGATATTGTGGGTGTTCCAAGACTGGAGATTTTAAAGAAGAGATTGAACAGAAATGGTATAGGGCCGTGATGGCAAACCTATGGCACACGTGCCCGAAGTGGCATGCCAGCCGTCGCCCCAGGCTAGCTCCACTGCGCATGTGCCAGCTGGTCTTTGGGTCTCTGCTGTGCATGTGTGGGACGACAGGGCGCATGCATGGGGCCGCTTGCATTGCATTTTGGGGTTTTGCACACTGTTGTGGCTCCGTTGCCTGAGCCTGCGTCATCAGCAGGGGAGGACTCTGAGAGTGAGGGAGAGGAGTTGGCAAGGCTTCCTTCTCCAGGACTCTCCTCTCTGGCAATGCCTCCGGAGGACACCGAAGGGCAGGAGATAGGCCCAGAGCCAAGCTCGTCCCCGCAGCCACAGGAGGACATTGACGAGGGAAGCGAGTTTTGGTTGGACCCTCGCCAGCGTCAGAGAGACAGGAGAGCCCAGCAGAGGAAAAGGCGTGGTCGTGATTAGCTGGTGGACCACGCCTCTTACTAGACTATATAAGTGAGGGATCGTAGGCATATCTTTGTGACGAACAAAAACAAAGATACGTGGGTCCCGGTGTTGAATCGGCCCGGCGTCTTAGCTGTGGTGTGTATGTGACGGACTTTTTAATAAACACGTTGGCAAGCAACTGCGGAGTGCTGCCGTCATTTTGTTATCATCTCACTTGGTTGCCTGCCAGTTCCTTAGCCTCTGGGTGTCTGAGGGGGGGTTCTTTCTGGGCACGGGGCCAGAACACACACGTGCACCCCACCCACACCCTGTTTTGGGCCTGGTGGCGCATTGGTTAGAATGCAGTGCTACAGGAAAACTCTGTCCCACAGCCTGGAGTTCGATCCTGGCGAACCCACAGCCTTCCATCCTTCTGAGGTCAGTCAAATGAGGACCCAGACTGTTGGGGCAATATGCAAATAATGCTTCGACATTGTAAACTGCCCAGAGAGTGCTGTAAACCACTATGGGGCAGGATATCAGTCTGAGTCAGTGGTGGCGAACCTTTTACTCACCGAGTACCGAACAGGTCCATGCTTCGCATGCATGCATGCCATCCGTTGCAGGGTGGGCAGTGGAGGGATGCAAATAATTTAACAACCGATTTTCTGCCCTAATGACCGGCTGGGTAGGCATGGCCAGGGGTGTGTGACAGACAGCTCTCAGCCTCCTGCACCCCCCTGAGAGCAAAAACAGGCCGTGGGGGGACGCACTGCCCCCCCCCATGCCCCATTTTGGGCCTAGTTGCAGCGAAAACGGGCTGTGGGGGGATGCGCCAACCCCCCCACCCGTTTTGGGCATAGTAGGCCTCGCTGTGCTTACCTGGGAGCCAAAATGGGTCTAGTGGGGACTCCTAGAAGGGATGGGGCAGGGAGGGGTGTGGCCACCCAACAATTTAACTACCAGTTAGCCTGAACCGGCTGAATCCCACCACTGAGTGTGAGAGAATCAGATTTATGTCCCTTTTCAGACAGAAAGTTCATAATTGTCTGTGATAGCACAGTTTACCTTTTGAGCACTTGTGCCGTCAAATTGCTGGGAAGAGGTAAACTGTGTTCAATCTTCCCTGAAAGGAAAAAGTAGGATGTGAATATAAAAATAAGTGCTTGGCATTAGAAAAATGTAAATGAAGCCTTTATTTATTACATTTATAGGCCACCCATGACATTGTAACTGCAACTCAAAGTGGCTTACAGCATAATAAAAAAATCTGAAAATTAAAAATGAAAGAAAATTAAATAAAGATTAATTTATTAATGACACCGTCCTAGTTCCATCCCTTGTACCGTGTTTCCCCCAAAATAAGAACCTTATATACTTTTGAATCCCGAAGTAAGCACTTGGCCTTATTATCGATGAAGTCTTATTATTTTGGGGCTCGTGGAGCAAAATGGGGCTCCTTTTGCTGTCTTACTTAATTTCCAGTTCTGCATTTAAATATTTTTTGGGAGGGTTTATTTTCACGGGAGGTCTTATTTTCGGGGAACCAGGATAATTGCATCATAATACTGTAATTTTAGAACTTTAATTGATTTGAAGCTAATGATGTTTAATGATTGATATAACTTGTAACCTGATGACTACTTTGTCATTGATTATAATGATTGTACACAAAATTTGAATAACCCTGTGTTAAAAAAAAATTTTTTTGGTTGCATCTGAAAGATTATGCACATTTGCAAGAATGTGTACAGTTGGAAAATAATGTACAATTCAATCCAAATTTTTTTTTTTTAAAAAGCCAATGCAATCTTAGGCTGCGTAAACACAGGAATAGGTGAAGTGTTAGTAACACTTTATAATGCCTTAGAAAGACCACACTTCGAATATTGCATCCAATTTCAGTTGCCAGATGTAAAAAAAGATGTTGAAACTATAGAAAGAGTGCAGAGAAGAGAATAAAGATGATTAGGAGACTGGTGGTTAAACCACACAAAGAATGGTTGCAGGAATTGGGTATGTCTAATTTAATGAAAAGAAAGACTAGGGGGGACATAGTAGCAGTGTTCCAATATATCAGGGGATGCCACAAGGAAGAGGGAGTCAAACTATTTTCCAAAACACCTCAACGCAGAAGAAGAATCTACGGATGGAAACTGATCAAGGGGAGAACCAATCTAGAAGCAAGCAGAAATTTCCTGACAGAAAATTAATTAAGAAAAAATAAAACAATTAAGACAAAAACAATTAAAGCTGCTGCTCCAGTTCTACAGAGGAATTATTGAGTCTGTCATTTGCACCTCTATAACTGTCTGGTTTGGTTCTGCAACCCAACAAGACAGACGGAGACTTCAGAGGATAATAAGAACTGCAAAAAAGCAATGGCTACCAACCTGCCTTCCATTGAGGAGCTGTATACCGCACGAGTCAAAAAGAGGGCTGGGAAAATATTTACAGACCCCTCACATCCTGGACGTAAATTGTTTCAACTCCTACCCTCAAAACGACGCTATAGAGAACTACACACCAGAACAACTAGACACAAGGACGGTTTTTTTTTCCAAACGCCATCACTCTGCTAAACAAATAATCCCCTCAACACTGTCTAACTAGTTACTAAATCTGCATTACTATTAATCTTCTCATTGTTCCTATCACCCATCTCTTCCCACTTATGATTGTATGACTGTGACCTTGTTGCTGGTATCCTTACAATTTATATCGACTGTTTCCTAATATGATTTGATTGCTTATTTGTTCCCTATGACGATCATTAAGTGTTGTAGCTTATGATTCTTGATGAACGTATCTTTTCTCCTACCTACACCGAGAGCCTATGCACCAAGACAAATTCCTTGTGTGTCCAATCACACTTGGCCAATAAAGAATTCTCTTCTCTTCTCTTCTCTTCTCTTCTCTTCTCTTCTCTTCTCTTCTCTTCTCCTCTCCTCTCCTCTCCTCTCCTCTCCTCTCCTCTCCTCTCCTCTCCTCTTCTCTTCTCTTCTCTTCCCTGGAATAACTTGCTACCAGAAATTGTGAATGCTCCAACTCTGGAGATTTTTAAGAAAAGATTGGACAATCACTTGTCTGAAATGTTAAAGGGCAATGATGGCTAACCTTTTTGCCATCGCGTGCCAAAAGTGGGGGGAGTGCGGTGGGGTCACACGCACACGTGTCCACATCCATAATTCTATGCGCCCTGCCTCCCCGTGCTCCCCCCACTTTTGGCACGTGATGGCACAGTAGGCCCGTTTTTTTGCTCTCCCCAGGCTCCAGAGCCTTTCTAGGAGCCTGGCCTTCCCCACCCCCCAGAGGCTCTCCGGAGGCCAGAAACAGTGTGTTTCCTGACTTCTGGTGGGCCCAGAAGGCCCTAAAATCAGCTGGCTGGCACACGCATGCATGCTGAGCTCGTGTGCCCACCGATATGGCTCCGCGTGCCATCTGTGCCATAGGTTCTCCATCACGGTTATAGGTAAGAAGGGGGTTGGACTAGAAGACCTCCAAGGTCCCTTCCAACTCTGTTTTTCTGTTATATCTTTATTACGGTCATAGATCAGCATATGTACTACATTGATCACTGGGCTCAGTCACATTGCAGTGAAAACCAAAAAGTACAAGCTGTTATTATTCTGTTAACTGTCCATCCAGAACAACCATAATTAATAATTTAATAATGCTAAATTAGGCAGAAGAAGACAGCAATTTGCCTTTTCCATTTCATGCCTATGTGGGTCGAATCAATTCTCTTGCTGTGTTCAAACTTGGCAGTTTTCTCCCACGATGGAGAATGACAACACTCAAGCTGTTTTTCAGGGGGCACACAAGAATGTATCGCAATCTCTTGAAAAGCCTCTACACAACACTGTCCTCAGACACAATGCCCTCCATTAAACTTAGTGGAACAGACATGAATAGATTCAGGGCTATTTTTGAGAATCCAGTACATTTTAGAGTACGCCACCAATTCCAAGAAAATTTGTCTAGCAAGTTGAGTGACCTTGAGTCTACAAAGTGCAAATCCATCTGACTTGTTTTTTGCAGATAAAAGTTGAAAAATGATGATGATGATGGAAGATTGTAGGAATTGAGGAAAAGGGATGTTTTCGTCCTTATTGTCCTTTACTACAAATATACCAAAATATATTATAGCAATAGCAATTAGACTTATATTTATTTATTTTTATTTTTATTTTTATTTATATGCCGCCCTTCTCCGGAGACTCAGAGCGGCTTACAGTGCGTTAAGCAATAGCCTTCATACTTTTGTATATTTATATTTATACAAAGTCAGCTTATTGCCCCCAACAAACTGGGTCCTCAATTTACCCACCTTATAAAGGATGGAAGGCTGAGTCGACCTTGAGCCTGCCTGGGATTGAACTAGCAAGTAAATGCAGCAGCTGGATCTTAAATGCTGCCTTTGTAGGAGGCATTACTCCCCTACGCTACTCAGGCTTACATACCGCTTTATAGCCCCTCTCTAAGCCTCTCTGCCCCCACAGAGAAGGGGAGAGCCTTATCTTTGGGGGCATCTATTATCTAGAATGAGCTCCCCCCGGAGATACGGAGGATCCTGGATCTATGCACCTTCCACCGCACTCTCAAAACCTTTTTATTTCATCAGGCTGGCCTGGCTAATTTCTTCCCTTATAAAATGCAAATTTTAAATTTGTTCTTACTATTGTTTTAAATTTTGTCTTGGGCCAATTTGTTTACTTCGGTTTTATATTGTTTTTAAATTTTGTATTTATGTGTTTTTATTGTGTGGCTGTTCACCGCCCTGAGTCCTTCGGGAGTAGGGCGGTATATAAATCGAATAAATAAAATAAAAATAAATAATACAGAGTCAGCCTCTTACCCTCAACAATCTGGGTCCTCCTTTTACCCACCTTGGAAGGATGGAAGGCTGAGCCTGGTGAGATTCGAACTGCCAAATTGCAAGCAGCTGGTAGTCAGCAGAATTAGCCTGCAGTACTGCAGTGGCTCAGTGATGACGCGGTGGCTCAGTGGCTAAGACGTTGAGCTTGTTGATTGAAAGGTCAGCAGTTCAGCAGTTCGAATCCCTAGTGCCGCGTAACGGGGTGAGCTCCTGTTACGTGTCTCAGCTTCTCCCAACCTAGCAGTTTGAAAGCAGGTAAAAAATGCAAGTAGAAAAAGAGGGACCATCTTTGGTGGGAAGGGAACAGCGTTCGGTGCACCTTTGGCATTTAGTCATGCCGGCCACATGACCACGGAAGCGTCTTCGGACAGCGCTGGCTCTTCGGCTTTGAAACGGAGATGAGCACCGCCCCCTAGAGTCAGAAACGACTAGCACATATGTGCAAGGTGTATCTTTACGTTTACCTTTAGTTCAATGAAATGTAGGACTAGGGAAGACATGATAGCAGTGTTCCAATATCTGAGGGGCTGCCCCAAAGAAGAGGGAATCCAGCTATTCTCCAAAGCACCTGAGGGCAGGACAAGAAGCAACGGGTGGAAACTAAGCAAGGAGAGAAGCAACTTAGAACAAAGGAGAAATTTCCTGACAGTGAGAACAATGAATCAGTGGAACTACTTGCCTCCAGAAGTTGTGGGTGCTCCAACACTGGAAGCTTTTAAGAAGAGATTGGATAACCATTTGTCTGAAGTGAATCTAGCAGTTTAAAAGCATGTAAACAATGCAAATAGAAAAATAGGGGCCACCTTATATGGTGGGAAGGTAACAGCGTTTTTTCCCACCATATGGTGGGAGCCTTTGACGTTTAGCGATGCCGGCCATGTCTTCGGACAGCGCTGGCTTTGAAACGGAGATGAGCACCGCCCCCTAGAGTCAGGAACGACTAGCACATATGTATGAGGGGAACCTTTATCTTTTCTGCACTCTAACCACTGAGCCACAGGGCTCAATATTATGCAGAACAGAACAACAGAGTTGGAATGGACCTTGGAGATCTTCTAGTCCAACCCCTTGCCCAAGCAGGAGATTTTACAACTGCCTATACCTAGGATTGAACTCACAACCTCCTGATTGTGAGGCAAGAGCTCCACCTCTAGGCCACAGCAGCTGGGTTCCACTGATCAATTTTTTGAAATGTCAGGAATTTTCTTCTTAGTTCCAGGTTGCTTCTCTCCTTGATTTGTTTCCACCCATAGCTTTTTATCCTGCCTTCAAGTGCTTTGGAGGATAGCTTGACTCCCTCTTCTTTGGGGCAACCCCTGAGATATTGGAACACTGCTATCATGTCTCCCCTAGTCCTTCTTTTCATTAAACGAAACATACCCAGTTCCTGCAACCATTCTTCATATGCTTTAGCCTCCAGTCCCCCCATCCTCTTTGTTGCTCTTCTCTGCACTCTTTCTAGAGTCTCTACATCGTTTTTACCACGTGGCAACCAAAACTTAATGCAGGATTCCAAGTGTGGCCTTACCAAGGCATTGTAAAGTGGTATTAACACTTCATGTGATCTTGATTCTATCCCTCTGTTGATGCAGCCTAGAACTGTGTTGGCTTTTTTGGCAGCTGCGTTCAAGTACTTCATGACAAACATATTGAGGTGCCTCATAATTCTCAGTCATAGAACCACCTTAGGGGTCTTTGTTCCTCCCTCAGCCCAGCCTACCTTACAGGACTGTGGTTGGATTTAGATTGGGCAACTCTGATTTCAGTCCACCCCTCCCCTCCCAGGCACCAAAGTCTTTTTGGGACTCTAGGCTGCACCTTCCCCTCAGTCCGGCCTACCTCACAGGGTTGTGGATGGATTTTGAGTCCTCCCTGTGCCAAAGAAACTTTCTGGGTCATATTGGACGAGTAGCCTCACTCAGCTCAGCCTACCTTACAGGGGTGGGGAGGGTTGTGACTGAGAAGGGACTCAAATTCCAGCCACAACCCTGCGAGGTAGGCTGGGACTGAGGGGAAGGTGCAGCCTAGAGTCCCCAAAAGGATTTTTTTGTACTCAGTTTTGAGTCCCTTGATCTAAATCCAACAACAGCCCTGTGAGGTAGGCTGGATTGAGAGAGAGAGAGAACTGGTCTTAAGCCATTTCATAAATTACTTCAGCTACATAACAACTCACAATCCAACCATAATCCTGCAAGGCTGGACTGAGGGGTAGGTGTGGCCTAAGGTCCCCAGGCAGCTTTTGTGAGCTGGGGGGGGACTCGAATCTGGCTCCCTCTGCCTAAATCCAACAATAACCCCGAGGCTTAACATCCTAACCCCTCCTTCCTGCTCCACCCTGCAGCAGCCCAGCCTACCTCGCAGGGTTGTGGCTGAATTTCAAGTAACCCAACTCACAACTCCCCCCAGGCTTAAGACCCCCCCTTCCTCGCACCCCCTCCCCCGCAGCAGCCCAGCCTACCTCGCAGGGTTGTGGCTGGAATTTGAGTCCCCCCCCCTCAGTCACAATCCCCGCAGGCTTAAGACCAGCCCCCCCTTTCTCGCACCCCCCCCCCTGCAGCAGCCCAGCCTACCTTGCAGAGTTGTGGCTGGATTTCAAGTAACCCCTCAACTCACAGCCCCCTCCAGGCTTAAGACCCTCCTTTCCTCGCCCCCCACCCCACAGCAGTTCAGCCTACCTTGCAGGGTTGTGGCTGGAATTTGAGTCCCCCCCTCAGTCACAACCCCCCCAGGCTTAAGACCAGCCCATCCCTCCTTGCCCCCCCCAGCAGCCAGCCTACCTCACAGGGTTGTGGCTGGATTTCAAGTAACCCCTCAACCCACAGCCCCACCCGAGCTTAAGACCAACCCCCCCTTTCTCGCACACACACTCCCGCAGCAGCCCAGCCTACCTCACAGGGTTGTGGCTGGAATTTGAGACTCCCCCTCAGTCACAAACCCCCGGGCTTAAGACCAGCCCACTCCTTCCTCGCCCCGTCCTGCAACAGCCCAGCCTACCTCGCAGGGTTGTGGCTGGATTTCAAGTAACCCCTCATCTCACAACAACCCCCCTCCCCAGGCTTAAGAACAGCCCCCCCTTCCTCAAAGCCCCCCTCCCTCAGCAGTCCAGCCTACCTCACAGGGTTGTGTCTGGATTTTAAGTAACCCCTCAACTCACAACACGCCCCCCCCCCCCGGCTTAAAACCAGTCCCCACTTCTTTGAACTCCCTCTCCTGCAGCAGCCCAGCCTACCTCGCAGGGTTGTGGCTGGATTTTAACTAACCTCAACCCATAGCCCCCCCCCCAGGCTTAAGACCAGCCCCCCCTTCCTCGAACCCCCCCTTTCCTCGCCCCCTCTTGCAGCAGCCCAGCCTACCTCGCAGGGTTGTGTTTGGATTTCGAGCTTCCCCCCCTCTCAGTCACAACCCCGCCCCTTGGGAGTCTTAAGACCCGCCCCTCCTCCTCGCCCCGCCCTTCCGTAGCAGCAGAGCCTCCCTCGCAGGGGCGTGGCTTCTGGCAAGGCGGGAGGCCGCGCCCCGCCTCTTGGCTCCGCCCTCGCCCCGCCCCCGCGGCCTGTTTGCTATCATCCTCAGCCGCCATCATGGCCGCCATGGCCGCTTCCTCGGCGGCGTCTCCCGCCTCGGGTTCCTCGTCTTCTTCCTCCGGCGGCGCCCCGGCCGGTTCGAGCTCCTCGGGGGCTTCTGGCGGCGGCGGCGGCGGGGCCTCGGGGCTGACGGCGGCGTTGACCGGCACCTTGAACCGCAAGAAGAAGCCCTTCCTGGGCATGCCGGCCCCGCTGGGCTACGTGCCGGGGCTGGGCCGAGGGTGAGCAGCCGGTTGGGGGGTTCGAGGGCCTCCCTGAGCATGTGCAGAGGGCTCGGCTTGCATCCCAACGACCGTTCCGGCGGACGTTTCCATTCCCACGGCCGGCCTGGTTTCCTTCATTTAGGGGCGGGTCGCTTTAAGATGGTGGGGGAGGACTTCAACTCCCAGAATGCTCCGCATTGGGGAAACTGGCTGGGGAATTCTGGGAGTTGAAGTCCTCTCCCCCTCCCATCTGTTAAAGTTGCCCAGCTGGAGAAATAACGTATTTTAGAACGGTGAGATTTGTCCACAAAGACACGTGTAACTACTGAAAGGAAGCTATGTTGGGTGTGTTAACTGGTGTTTAGGCCCCTGCTAGATTGGGTTGTGTAATAAGAAGATCCAAGGAAGATCTCTTGATGGCTTGCATTTTTTGGCACACTTTTGTGGAGTTCTCTGGTTTGCTTTTGGTTGTGGTGTTGTGTTTTGCGTGTGTGCAGGTTTGGGGTTAAGGCTTTGGGCTGTAAAGCCAGAGGTCTTAGAATAAAATAGGAATGGGAGTTGGAAGGGACCTGGGGGGTCTTCTGGTCTAGCCCCCTGCTCAGGCAGGAAACCCTATTCATTCATTCATTCATGTATTTTTTTATTTTTATTTATTTTTAATTTGATTTATATGCCACCCTTCTCCGGAGACTCAGGGCGGCTTACAGTGCATTAAGCAATAGCCTTCATATTTTTGTATATTTATACAAAGTCAGCTTCTTCCCCCCACAAACTGGGTCCTCAATTGACCTACCTTAGAAAGGATGGAAGGCTGAGTCAACCTTGAGCCTGGTGAGATTCGAACTTACAGTAATTGCAGGCAGCTGAATGTTCTTCTTTCCTTCCTTCCTTCCTTCCTTCCTTCCTTCCTTCCTTCCTTCCTTCCTTCCTTCCTTCCTTCCTTTTTTTAAAAATTAGATTTATATGCCGCCCTTCTCCGGAGACTCAGGGCAGCTTACAGTCCATTAAGCAATAGCCTTCATATTTTGTATATATTTATACAAAGTCAGCTTATTGCCCCCACAAACTGGATCCTCAATTTACCCACCTTAGAAAGGATGGAAGGCTGAGTCGACCTTGAGCCTGGCTAGAATTGAACTCGCAGAATTACAGGCAGCTGGATGTTAATTGCTGCCTTTAGTAGGAGGCATTAGCCCCTTACGCTACTCAGTCTCTTTTTATTCATTCATTTATTAAATTTCTATACCGCCCTTCTCCCGAAGGACTCAGGGCAGTGTACAGCCATCATAAAACAATATAAGATACAAAATTTAAAAACGATTTTAAACAAGTTAAATATTTTGGCCGTTAAATTAAAAATTTATCCTTCTGTCGGTAGCTGAAGACTTGGCTGTTCAAGCAAATAGGCTGACTCTGATTCTGGGTTTTATTATTTATCATTAATTAGTTATTTGATTTAAAGTGCGATTTTATTGTACATGTTTCTTAACTTGTGTTCGCCGCCCTGAGTCCTTCAGGAGAAGGGCGGCATATAAATACATGTAATAAATAAATAAATAAAAGCCCACAAATTTTTGCCAGTGATGGCAAACCTTTTTGGCACCAAGTGCCCAAATTGGAAAGTGTGTGCATATGTGCGCCAGAGTACCCAAAACCCAAAGGCCAGCTGGCCAATGGGCGCGTGCCTGTTTTTTGGACATTTTCAGGGTTTTTTTGGGGCTGTTTTCAGGCTGTTTTCCAGGCCTTTTTCAGGTCGTTTTTTGGGCCAAAAATGGTCCATGACAGCCTGAAAAACAGCCCCAAACCAGCCTGTTTTTTGGCCATTTTTCGGGTCATTTTCCGGTGCTCCGGCACCCACAAAGACCAGCTGGTGACAGCGCAGATGCCTACAGAGAGCACATGTGCCATAGGTTCACCATCACAGAGCCCTATGCATTTCGGAGAAGTGGTTGTCCAATCTCTTAAAAGCTTCCAGTATTGGAGAATTCAGAAGAAGTTCAGGTTCCACCTAGGCCACGAAAGCCAGCTGGGTAACCTTGGACCAGTCCATGTCTCTCAGCCCAGCAGCCCAACTCACAGGGTTGTTGTGATGGGGGAAAACAGGCAGATAGTCCTCAACTTACAATAGTTTAGTGATCGGTCAAAGTTACAACGGCACTAAAAAGAAGTGACTTATGAGTGACTTATGACTTACTGAGCCTGAGTAGCGTAGGGGGCTAATGCCTCCTACTAAAGGCAGCAATTAACATCCAGCTGCCTGTAATTCTGCGAGTTCAATCCTAGCCAGGCTCAAGGTTGACTCAGCCTTCCATCTTTTCTAAGGTAGGTAAATTGAGGACCCAGTTTGTGGGGGCAATAAGCTGACTTTGTATAAATATACAAAAGTATGAAGGCTATTGCTTAACGCATTGTAAGCTGCCCTGAGTCTTCGGAGAAGGGTGGCATATAAATCAAATTAAAAAAAAAAAAGTTAATGGGGAAGCCGGATTCGTTTAACAACCATATTACTAACTTAACAACGGCAGTGATTCACTTAATAATTGTGGCACCAAAGGTCGTAAAAGACAGACAGCTCCCCATCACCCGGTGCATTCCCACAGGGGGGGGTCTCCTTGGGGTGCCGTCGGCCAGACAATGTCGGCAGGCGACCCCTAGGGAGCGGGCCGTCTCTGTGGGCGCACCTGCCCTGTGGGGCTCCGGGTGACCCCTGACCTTCGCTCTTTCCTCCGTGGCCTTAAAACAGGGCAATTTCTCCTGGCCGGTTTGGACTGAAGGGGTTTTAGAGGGGATTTTAATGGTTTTTAAAATAGTTTTATTGGATATTTTTTACAAAAATTGAACTTTGTGTGTTTTATTCTTGTGAGGCGCCCTGAGTCCTTTTGGAAATAGGGCAGCATAGAAGTCCAATTAATTAATTAATTAATAATAAATAAATAAATAAACAAATAAACACATAATAAATAAATAAATAAATAAATAAATAGGCAAAAGCCCCTTAACAAATGTTCCACTTAAGAACAGAAAATTTGGACTCCATTGTGGTCGTAGGTCGAGGACTACCTGTACTTCTAAAAATAATAAAGAGGAGATACAAATAAATAAACAGTTGTTTAGCTCATTTATTGTGTTCTAAACCAAAGCTGTGCTTCTGGGCTACAGTTGAAGCTGCCCCACGGTCTGTATCCAAGAGCTTCTCTGTGTTTAGTGGCACAGCCACTAGTGGCCCCTTGGGTGAAGAACAGAAGGTGCTGACACCTGTTTTGGAAAAAAAAAACCAACTACCCAACAATTTGTGTTGTTAGCTTTTGCAGGAAGTTACCTTTGGATTAAGGTATAATCCATAAAAAGGGTTCCCTGTCCGAATGAAATGAAGCAGACAGAATGAATGACAGCTTCTTTCCCAGCTTCTTGACAGCTGGGAAAGCTCAACTTACACAAAAGCTCACAACTGAGCCCAGATTGTAGGTTGCAGGTGAGAAATTTGTTCTGTGAGCTTTGCCCCATTTTACGATTTTTGACACATTTGTTAAGTGAATCGCTGCTGTTGTTAAATTACCGTGTTTTCCCCGAAAATAAGACCCTGTCTTATATTTTTTTGAACCCTGAAATAAGCGCTTGGCCTTATTGCCATGCACTCAAAAGCCCGATTGGGCTTATTATCAGGGGAGGTCTTATTTTGGGGGAAACAGGGTAGTAACTCGGTTGTTAAGTGAAACTGGCTTCTTCATGGACTTTGCCTGACAGAAGATTGCAAAGGGAACTGGGCCACAGAAGTGAGGGCTAAGCATGTGCCTGCTGCTTGTGCAAATGGAGCTGTGCGTGCACCTGTCCCATCACTCGCACGGAACCATCCTCTCCCCCTCCCAACTGGGCCACAAAGCCAGAAAGGTTGAGGAACTCCGGTCTACAAGAATGGCTAAAAAAATCTTGTCCAGCCAGCATGAAAAAGATTGAACGTGAATAAGAATGAGTGCATGAATTGAAAGGGACTTTGGAGGTCCTCTAGTCCAGCCCTGTGCTCCAGCAGGAGAACCTATAACATTTCAGATAGGTGACTGCCTAGACCAGTGATGGCTAACCTTTTCGGCACTGAGTGCTGAAACTGAGCGCGTGCGAGCACCGGAATCCAGAAGAGAGTAGCTGGCCGGTATACATGTTCGCTGCAGCCAGCTGCTCTCTTCCAGGTTCCATCGTGTATATGTGTGCAGGACAGCTGGTCTTACGCACATGCACGCCAGCCAGCTGCTCTTCTGGTTGCATCACACATGCATGCCAGACAGCTGGTCTTCTGGTTGCATCACACATGCATGCCAGACAGCTGGTCTTCTGGTTGCATCACACATGCATGCCAGACAGCTGGTCTTCTGGTTGCATCACACATGAACGCCAGACAGCTGGTCTTCTGGTTGCATCACACATGCACGCCAGACAGCTGGTCTTCTGGTTGCATCACACATGCACGCCAGACAGCTGGTCTTCTGGTTGCATCACACATGCACGCCAGACAGCTGGTCTTCTGGTTGCATCACACATGCACGCCAGACAGCTGGTCTTCTGGTTGCATCACACATGCACGCCAGACAGCTGGTCTTCTGGTTGCATCACACATGCACGCCAGACAGCTGGTCTTCTGGTTGCATCACACATGCACGCCAGACAGCTGGTCTTCTGGTTGCATCACACATGAACGCCAGACAGCTGGTCTTCTGGTTGCATCGCACATGCACGCCAGACAGCTGGTCTTCTGGTTGCATCACACATGCACGCCAGACAGCTGATCTTCTGGTTGCAACACATGCACGCCAGACAGCTGGTCTTCTGGTTGCATCGCACATGCACGCCAGACAGCTGGTCTTCTGGTTGCATCGCACATGCACGCCAGACAGCTGGTCTTCTGGTTGCATCGCACATGCACGCCAGACAGCTGGTCTTCTGGTTGCATCAGACATGCACGCCAGACAGCTGGTCTTCTGGTTGCAACACATGCACGCCAGACAGCTGGTTTTCTGGTTGCATCGCACATGCACGCCAGACAGCTGGTCTTCTGGTTGAATCACACATGCACGCCAGACAGCTGGTCTTCTGGTTGCATCACACATGCACGCCAGACAGCTGGTCTTCTGGTTGCATCACACATGCACGCCAGACAGCTGGTCTTCTGGTTGCATCACACATGCACGCCAGACAGCTGGTCTTCTGGTTGCATCGCACATGCACGCCAGACAGCTGGTCTTCTGGTTGCATCACACATGCACGCCAGACAGCTGATCTTCTGGTTGCAACACATGCACGCCAGACAGCTGGTCTTCTGGTTGCATCGCACATGCACGCCAGACAGCTGGTCTTCTGGTTGCATCGCACATGCACGCCAGACAGCTGGTCTTCTGGTTGCATCAGACATGCACGCCAGACAGCTGGTCTTCTGGTTGCATCGCACTTGCACGCCAGACAGCTGGTCTTCTGGTTGCATCACACATGAACGCCAGACAGCTGGTCTTCTGGTTGCATCGCACATGCACGCCAGACAGCTGGTCTTCTGGTTGCATCACACATGCACGCCAGACAGCTGATCTTCTGGTTGCAACACATGCACGCCAGACAGCTGGTCTTCTGGTTGCATCGCACATGCACGCCAGACAGCTGGTCTTCTGGTTGCATCGCACATGCACGCCAGACAGCTGGTCTTCTGGTTGCATCGCACATGCACGCCAGACAGCTGGTCTTCTGGTTGCATCAGACATGCACGCCAGACAGCTGGTCTTCTGGTTGCAACACATGCACGCCAGACAGCTGGTCTTCTGGTTGCATCGCACATGCACGCCAGACAGCTGGTCTTCTGGTTGCATCGCACATGCACGCCAGACAGCTGGTCTTCTGGTTGCATCAGACATGCACGCCAGACAGCTGGTCTTCTGGTTGCAACACATGCACGCCAGACAGCTGGTTTTCTGGTTGCATCGCACATGCACGCCAGACAGCTGGTCTTCTGGTTGCATCACACATGCACGCCAGACAGCTGGTCTTCTGGTTGCATCACACATGCACGCCAGACAGCTGGTCTTCTGGTTGCATCACACATGCACGCCAGACAGCTGGTCTTCTGGTTGCATCACACATGCACGCCAGACAGCTGGTCTTCTGGTTGCATCGCACATGCACGCCAGACAGCTGGTCTTCTGGTTGCATCACACATGCACGCCAGACAGCTGATCTTCTGGTTGCAACACATGCACGCCAGACAGCTGGTCTTCTGGTTGCATCGCACATGCACGCCAGACAGCTGGTCTTCTGGTTGCATCGCACATGCACGCCAGACAGCTGGTCTTCTGGTTGCATCAGACATGCACGCCAGACAGCTGGTCTTCTGGTTGCATCGCACTTGCACGCCAGACAGCTGGTCTTCTGGTTGCATCGCACATGCACGCCAGACAGCTGGTCTTCTGGTTGCATCACACATGCACGCCAGACAGCTGGTCTTCTGGTTGCATCGCACATGCACGCCAGACAGCTGGTCTTCTGGTTGCATCAGACATGCACGCCAGACAGCTGGTCTTCTGGTTGCAACACATGCACGCCAGACAGCTGGTCTTCTGGTTGCATCGCACATGCACGCCAGACAGCTGGTCTTCTGGTTGCATCACACATGCACGCCAAACAGCTGGTCTTCTGGTTGCATCGCACATGCACGCCAGACAGCTGGTCTTCTGGTTGCATCATACATGCACGCCAGACAGCTGGTCTTCTGGTTGCAACACATGAACGCCAGACAGCTGGTCTTCTGGTTGCATCACACATGCACGCCAGACAGCTGGTCTTCTGGTTGCATCGCACATGCACGCCAGACAGCTGGTCTTCTGGTTGCATCAGACATGCACGCCAGACAGCTGGTCTTCTGGTTGCAACACATGCACGCCAGACAGCTGGTCTTCTGGTTGCATCGCACATGCACGCCAGACAGCTGGTCTTCTGGTTGCATCACACATGCACGCCAAACAGCTGGTCTTCTGGTTGCATCGCACTTGCACGCCAGACAGCTGGTCTTCCGGGCTCCATCATGTGGATGCATGCTGGACAGCTGGTCCAGCACACATGCACGCCAGCCAGCTGATCTCTTCCGGGTTCTGTCATGTGGATGTGCACTGGACAGCTGGTCCGGCACGCATGCACTCCAGCCAGCTGCTCTCTTCCGGCTTCTGACGCAGACGTGTGCGCCGGCACAGACCCAGAAGGGCAGCTGGCGACAGCATGCGTGCCAACAGAGAGGGCTCTGCATGCCACCTCTGGCACGTGTGCCATAGGTTTGCCATCACAGGTCTACTTAAAAACATCCAGTGATGGAGCACCATTTTCCTGAATTCCCCCCCCCCCAATTTTCCACTTAATGTTGTTGTTGTTCTTGCTGATCTAGGAAAGAGGGCTCAATTCTTAATTTCACAAACCTTTGTTGCTTGATAGCCCAGAGGTGATGATCGTGGCAAATCTGGATGTAGGAAGAATTTTAGATTAAAACAATAACAACAACTCGCCCAGTCACGTCTGAATTTCCTCTGAATCTATTGCGATTTTTCTTCTTCTGTAGAGCCACTGGTTTTACCACCCGTTCAGATATTGGTCCCGCCCGGGATGCTAACGACCCCGTGGATGATCGTCATGCTCCCCCAGGGAAGAGAACCGTTGGGGATCAGATGAAGAAAAATCAGACAGCAGATGACGATGATGAAGATCTGAATGATACCAATTATGACGAGGTGATGTTGTTTTATCACACTGGTCCATGCTGCCGATGAATCTATATTTGAAATATTGTTCAGGCGTTAAGTCATGTCCGACTCTTCGCAACCCCATGGACCACAGCACCCCAGGCCCCCTTGTCCTCCCCTGTCTCCCAGAGTTCCCCAAATTTATCTTCATTGCGTAGATGACCCTATCTAACCATCTCATCCTCTGCCGTCCCCTTCTCTCCTTTCGCCTCCCATCACCCCCAACCTCAGGATCTTCTCCAAGGAGTCCTCTTTTTTCTCTTTCGCTGGCCAAAATATTTGAGCTTCAGCTTCTGTATCTGTCCTTCCAGAGAACAGTCAGGGTTGATTTCCTGTAGGATTGACTGATTTATATTTGCAATATCGTCATGCTTTATTCAGCTTCAGGTTCCCCCCCCCCCCCCCCCGATTGTAACATTTCTTTTATATGGAGTGCTATAGATTTGCTCTTGTTCTTTTTTCTCCCTGTATGACTGCTTATATGACTTTCCTTGCCCTTCCTCCTTCAGGCTATCGGTCTGTCTGTCTATCTTTTATCTATCTATCTATCTATCTATCTATCTATCTATCTATCTATCTATCTATCTATCTATCTATCTATCTATCTATCACTATCTCATCCATCTATCTATCTGTCTATCTATCACTATCTCTATCTATCTGTCTATATCTATCTATCTATCTATCCAGCCGTCCATCTATCCGCCCACCCACCCACCTACTTATCCTTGTCTGTCTGTCTGTCTGTTTATCCATCCATCCACCCACCCACCCACCTACTTACCTACCTTCTTACTACCTGTCCTATCCTTGTCTGTCTGTCTATCTATCTATCTATGGCTGTCATCTATCTATCTATCTATCTATCTATCTATCTATCTATCTATCATCTATCTATCTATCTATCTATCTATCTATCTATCTACCTACCTACCTACCTACCTACCTACCTACCTACCTACCTACCTACTCTATCTATCTATCTATCTATCTATCTATCTATCTATCTATCTATCTATCTATCTATCTATCTATCTATCTATCTACCTACCTACCTACCTACCTACCTACCTACCTACCTACTCTATCTATCTATCTATCTATCTATCTATCTATCTATCTATCTATCTATCTATCTATCTATCTATCTATCTATCTATCTATCTATCTATCTATCTACCTACCTACCTACCTACCTACCTACCTACTCTATCTATCTATCTATCTATCTATCTATCTATCTATCTATCTATCTATCTATCTATCTATCTATCTATCTATCTATCTATCTATCTATCATCTATCTATCATCTATCTATCTATCTATCTATCATCTATCTATCTACCTACCTACCTACCTACTGTATGTATCTATCTATCTATCTATCTATCTATCTATCTATCTATCTATCTATCTATCTATCTATCTATCTACCTACGTACCTACCTACCTACCTACCTACATACATACATACCTACCTACCTACCTACATACCTACCTACCAGATTAATGAGTCAGTCTGTCTTTCTAATGTCTGTCTACATTAAGGGGATAACATGAGTTGACATGACCTTCTTGTCCTGTGCAGTTCAATGGATACGCTGGAAGCCTGTTCTCCAGTGGACCATATGAAAAAGACGATGAAGAAGCAGATGCAATTTATGCTGCTTTGGATAAAAGGATGGATGAAAGAAGAAAAGAGAGAAGGTAGCGTTTTTTTAAAAAATAAAAAGCATGAGAGATGCTTCCCCTGTACTTCGATTTGAAACCTGCATGTTCAAACGTCAGCTGGGAGTTTTTAACTTTTGGTGCATGATTTAGTCTTGGGTTTCTCAAATATTTAAATACTTCAAAGATAACCAGGATAAAGGTTGGATAGGCTGAAGTGTTGGCTGCACCTTTTATTTTCTAGAGAACAGCGTGAGAAAGAGGAGATTGAAAAGTACCGAATGGAACGACCGAAAATTCAGCAGCAGTTCTCGGATCTGAAAGTAAGGAGACAGCAACATGCATTTCATTCCAGAAATAAAAATGTCAAGATGGGGCCTGAAATTTGAGACAAAAATTATACATATACATGTATAAAAATGGCAATGTTAATGCAGAAAATATGCTACGATAGTACTATCTCTTCTCAATGTATTCTTAGGCTCATAAAATCTGTTTAGAGGGACCATGATTAATACTTCTCACTGATTCAATTGTCATCTATATATTATATCTATATCTATTATCCCTTATATATATATCTATATCTTCTGCCTGCCTGCCTGCCTATCTATCTAGCTATGGTCTATCGACATCTACCTCTATATATCTACGATCTCTAACATTTATTTATATCATCTCTCTCTCATATCTATCTTTCTCTCTCTCCACAGATTGCTCTGTCTGTCTGTCTGTCTGTCTGTCTGTCTGTCTGTCTGTCTGTCTATCTATCTATCTATCTATCTATCTATCTATCTATCTATCTATCTATCTATCTATCTTTGTTGTGTGCAACTGAATCAGTGAGGTGATTCTGGGAGCTGAATCCCACCCAAGATTGATTAAAAAATGGGTGACTATAGCAATGTTTTAAATAAATAAGCTTTAGGATTGAAGTAAGAGGCTCCATTAAAACCACACACATACAGGTAGTCTTCGGCTTAACGACCACAATTCAACCCAAAATTTCTGAGTGACAAGTGAGACACTTACTGCATTTTCCTGAGTATAAGACGCACTGGAGTATAAAACGCACCTTAGTTTTTGGGGAGGAAAATAAGAAAAAAGCTGATTGGTGGGTGGATCGGCCTCCCGGAATATCCCCAATCAGCTGTTCCCAGAGGTGAATTTTAGCAACAGGTTCCTTGGTTGTCAGCTCTGGGCTTTGCTTTTTTTTCTGCCTCTGAAACTTCTGAAACTCTGTTTCAGGAAAAAACTTTCTTTCCTGCCTCTGAAAGCCTCTGAAACAGAGCTTCAGAAAAAAAAGCCTCTGAAGCTCTGTTTGGGGGTTTCTTTTCTGAAGCTTCGTTTCTGATGCTTTTTTCAGCCTCTGAAACCTCTGTTTGAGAAGCTGGGTGGGGCTACATTCGGAGTATAAGACGCACCCAGATTTTTACCCTCTTTTTTGGGGGAAAAAGTTGCGTCTTATACTCTGAAAAATACAGTGAGTGAGTTTTGCCCCATTTTATGATTTTTCTTGCCACTGTTGTTAAGTGAATCACTGCAGTTATTAAGTTGGTAACACGGTTCTTAAGTAAAAGTGACTTCCCAATTGATTTTGCTTGTCAGAAGTTTGGAAAAAGTGATCACATGACACTGCAGCCATCATAAATATGAGTCCGTTGCCAAGCATCCGGATTTTGATCACGTGACCGTGGGGATGCTGCAATGATTCACATTTTCGGTGCCGTTGTAACTTTGAATGATCAATAAGATTAGATTAGATTTTTGTTTTATTAAATGTATATACCGCCCTACTCCCGAAGGACTCAGGGCGGTGAACAGCCAACAATAAAAATACATGTATACAAAATTTAAAAACCCAAATAAAATCAAATTAAGTAAATTTGGCCCAGACAGAATTAAAATACCCCACACAATTTAAAACAGATTAAAATGTAACGCTAAAAGAAGAGAGGTTAGGCCAGGCCCGCCTGGTGAAATAAAAAAGTCTTAAGAGCGCGGCGGAAGGTGCGCAGATCCGGGATCCTCCGTATCTCTGGGGGGAGCTCATTCCAGATAGTAGGTGCCCCCACAGAGAAAGCTCTCCCCCTGGGGGTCGCCAGCCGACACTGTTTGGCCGACAGCACCCGGAGGAGCCCCTCTCTATGAGAGCGCATCGGCCGGTGGGAGGCTATTGGTGGTAGTAGGCGGTCCTGCAAGTACCCAGGTCCTAAGCCATGGAGCGCTTTGAAGGTGCTAACCAAAACCTTGAAGCGCACCCGGAAGACCACCAGGAGCCAGTGCAGCTCGCGCAGGAGAGGTGTCACATGGGAACGCCATGTCGCTCCCATCATCACCCGCGTGGCCGCACTCTGCGCCAATTGGAGCCTCCGGGTGCTCCTCAAGAGGAGCCCCATGTAGAGAGCATTACAGTAGTCCAGGCGGGAAGTGACGAGGGTGTGAGTGACCGTGAGTAAGGAGTCCCGATCCAGAAAGGGACGTAATAAAAAGGCCAGAATTTGCAAGGTAAAAGTCAAAAATGGGAAAAGGGAAGGAGGGGACAATTTAAATGCCGTGTAGCGATTTCAATTCCAGATTGTGATTGTGGTTTTGATAGAGAAAACTGGCTGAAGTTACCGAAGAAGAATGGCTCAGTATCCCTGAAGTTGGCGATGCCAGGAACAAGCGCCAGAGGAATCCACGTTACGAAAAACTGACGCCTGTTCCGGACAGTTTCTTTGCGAAGCACTTGCAATCGGGAGAGAATCACACATCTGTGGATCCTCGGCAGACGGTGAGAAACTCCGCTGAGATTTCCTGCTTTCAACGGGTTTTCTTGATAGAGTGGCTTGGCAAGGGACCTCCAATCGATACCTATTTCGTTAGGTCAGAACTTCAGGAAAGTTTCAAGGGGAAAATTATTAATTTAAATTTTAAACGATTTTTAAATTTATTTTTTTTGCGACGCTGTAATCCCTTTAATCAAGGTAAGGGTCGGGGTGACAGAATGGAACTGAGCATTTACCTGCTGGCTGCCCTTCCTGATGCCTAAGCGGGGTTCAGAGCAGATATTTTTTCTTTGCACCCTGATAGAGAAACATCTGTCGCTGCCTATGATTAAACTCTCAAGCCTCCCGAACGTGAGGTGAGGACCTTCACCTCTAGGCCACTGTGCCGCTCTAGTTTTGAAAGCGATTAAAACTTTAGTAAAAACATAAGAGATTTTTACAATTCTAGCCCATTGCGGGCCCACATTAATGGCAGGGATCATTCTGACCGGCAAGTCATTCTGTCTGTATGTCAGTCCCAGAAGGTATTGTAAAAGTTGGATAGTTGTTTAAACCAGGAGTCTCCAACCTTGGCTACTTTAAGACTTGTGGACTTCAACTTCCAGAGTTCCTCAGCCAGCAAAGCTTACTTACGAAGGGAGGGTTTTTCAAAGCCAACACACAACAGATAAGAGAATATTCAACAAGTCCAGCAATGCAGAGAGGTTTGTTCAATATCAGTTTTTGCTCGTCACAGAGCTTGAACGGCCACCACACCTCCTTTTATACCCTGTGGGGTGTGGTCCAGTGACTCAGCCTAATTCCTGGCACGCCTGTTCCTCTGCTGCGCACGCTTATCTCTGCGACGCTGTCGAGGATCCAGCCAAGACTCATCTTCCTCATTACCGTCCACCTGTGGCTGCGTGGACGTACTTGGTCCCGGGCCTATCTTTTCGGAGGACAGCGAAGGCATTGCCAGAGAGGAGGGTCCTGGAGAGGGAGGCCTGGCCAATTCCTCTCCTTCACTTTCGGAGTCCTCTCCTGCCGATAACACAGGCTCAGGGAATGGAGGCACAACACAAGATCCCTTCCAGCTCTTTGATCGATTGATTCCACACAGCAGCTGCTTCTTTTTATTGATAGAATTTGAAGTTCCTTAACGCTCTCTCTTCCTCCCTCCTCCCCCCCACCCCCCCGGTTTATCTTGCAGCAATTCGGTGGTCTGAATACCCCTTACCCAGGGGGCTTAAACACACCTTATCCAGGTGGAATGACCCCGGGACTGATGACTCCTGGCACAGGGGAGCTGGACATGAGGAAAATTGGACAGGCTAGAAACACCTTGATGGATATGCGTCTCAGCCAGGTAAGTGGGGGCGTGAGAAATATAAGTAGTCCTCGACTTACGACCATTCTCTAAGTGATCGTTCAAAATTACAGCGAACCCTGAAAAAGCTACCTGAATTCGACTTCCCTCAGCCATCTCCCCCCTCCCTCCCCCCCCACAGTCACGTGACATCATTTGGGGGTGGGGTTGTCAACCGGTTCGCATTTGTGAGGTTTGCAACGTCCTATGGGCACGTGACCACGATTTCCAGCCTTTTTGTAGGAAACTGGTTTTTTTAATGTCTGGTTTTCCACAAAAAAGTGCATAGAGAACAGTGGGTTCTTTTTACGACCGTGGCGCTTATTTTATGACCAGCTTGAAAACGGTCGTAAAATCAGGTGCGGTCCCAGTAACTCCCTTCTCAATGACTTGTCAGGACTGACAGCCATCATCGAGGGTGTCACTGCGTTTTTATATTTACCAGCAGAGCTATTATTTCTGGACTGTCAGACTTACTGTAGTTTGCCGAGTTTCTTATCAGCACCTACTACGTATGTCCGCATTCCTTTGCAACTTCTTCTAGAAACTTTCCTTTGTTCTCCAGCCAGCTAAGGTCAGGCTGGGGATTCTTTGCCAACATGTAATCTAATTTAGATAGTGAGATGTCTTTATTTTCTTACAATAAATATGAGTTTAATTAGAAGATGTATTCCGGTTTTATTGATCAAAGTATACAGAAGGATAAAAGCCACGATCCAACTCAAAATGAGGGCAGTTACCCCACGCAAGGTAACGGGGCTGATTGCCGCTCTGACAGAGGGCTCAATTACAGTCGTAATTCAAGGACTGTAGTGATGTTGCTTATCAGACCGAGGACACATCAGGGTGCTACATTGTGGCTTCTAAATGTGGCATCTCCAAAAATTATTATTATTATTTTTTTTGCTGGGATATTTGGGATAAATTTATTGACAAGGTTCCAAGTAACGCATCCTTTTCAAGAAGAACTCCAAGACAGGCAATTTCCTCAAAGAACATTTTATTGGGACATACCAAGTTGGCACATTCCTGGTAGAAAACCAGCTCTTAAGTTCCCGCTGGTTTTCCACCCAATTAAACATTCACGTAATTTTAAGAGTCTTCTCTTTTCTTTATATCAGGAGTTTCCAAATGAAAAGCAATTTTAAGACTTGGGGACTTCAACTCCCAGAATTCCTCAGCCAGCCATGCTGGCTGAGGAATTCTGGGAATTGAAGTCCACAAGCCTTGAAGTTTCCAAGCTTATGTGATTGTTGTGAGTCTCCCAGAGCTGGGCAGCATGCACGTTAAATGATTGATTGATTGATTGATTGATTGATTCGATTTATATGCCGCCCTTCTCCGGAGACTCAGGGCGGCTTACAATGCGTTAAGCAATAGCCTTCATACTTTTTGTATATACCTGCTTAGTAGGGTTTTCGGCCCCTCCTAAGCAGTGTTCTTTTTTTACACAAAGTCAGTTTATTGCCCCCACAATCTCTTAACCTCTTAAGTACCGGGACCACAAGGATGTTGGCTACAGAGCAAGCCAATCAGGACACAGTATGTTGCAACACAGCAATACAGTCTTAAAGCTATAATGCTGGTTTATATATTGCCAACCCAACAAATTAGGTAATCATCATTTCCTAACAGTAGCCATGAGCTTTTTACACTGGTTTGCTTGTTCTGTCATCTTAACGAGGCTTTGGTTAACCCTCAGGTATCCGATTCGGTGAGCGGCCAGACAGTGGTGGATCCCAAAGGATACCTCACGGATTTAAATTCCATGATTCCCACACATGGTGGAGACATCAAGTAAGACCCTAAGTGTTGTACTTTGTATAGTAACTATAGAACAGTGATGCCGAAAAGGTCGTGTTGAAAAGGCTTCATGAAATATAGAAAGTCTTCCCTCCTTCCCGAGAAGCTGCAACCTATCCTAAGACTACCTTTGCCAGCGTCTTCTCTATCCCCGCATGTAGGTCTACTTTTAGTGGAAGATCGGTGTGATGATATTGTCCCAAATTGCGGGAAGAACGAGGCTGTACAATACTTTGGGTCCAAAGTCAGAAAGGTGATTGTTGGAGGAGTGAATGGGGAGTCCTTGGTGCTCCTCTGAGCTTGGTTGGTTTATTCCAGAGTTGTTTTTTTAAAAATTTGATTTACCGTATTTTCCGGCGTATAAGACGACTTTCTAACACACAAAAATCTTCTCAAAAGTCGGGGGTCGTCTTATACGCCGGGTGTCGGTCCCCTGTAACCAGGCAGACCAGCCCGAAAGGCTTTGACCAGCCTTAAATGGCTCTAATGAGCCAAGCTGATTTTTTTTTTAAAAAAATTTGATTTATATGCCACCCTTCTCCGGAGACTCAGGGCGGCTTACAATGCATTAAGCAACAGCCTTCATACTTTTGTATATTTATACAAAGTCAGCTTATTGCCCCCACAAACTGGGTCCTCAATTTACCCACCTTAGAAAGGATGAAAGGCTGAGTCGACCTTGAGCCTGCCTGAGTTTGAACTCAGAGAAATTACAGGCAGCTGGTGTTAATTGCTGCCTTTAGTAGGAGGCATTAACCCTCTACGCTACACAGCCTCCTACACAGAATTGCCTGCTGAGTTGCCGCTAATCAGCTGAATTACACCCAAGCCCCGTGTAAAAAGGAAAAACTTTCCTTTTACACAACGCTGGCCATCCCAGCTGAGTTGCCTGATTAGCAGGCAACTCAGCTGGGATCGCCAGAGTTTGGATGGCCAAGCGCTGTGTAAAAGGGAAAAATTTCCCTTTTATACAACGCTGGCCATCCCAGCTGCTAATTTTTGCCTGCTAATTGGTACGTAGCAAAAATCCCCCCCCCCACACACTCCAGCTTGCTTACCTTAGCTGCTAGCTGCAACGCTTGCCTTGCCTTGCCTGCAATCCATTGCATCAGCAAGCAACTAAATCTCCCCGCCTGCAATCAAGCAGGCAGAGAGTTGTGGACTTCAACTCCCAGAATTACTCAGCCAGCAAAGCAAAGCTGGCTGAGGAATTCTGGGAGTTGAAGTCTACAAGTCTTAAAGTTGCCAAGGTTGGAGATCCCTGTTCTAGTGGGTAAGTTTTTTTCCCTTTTGGGAGCTTTAAAAAAAATAGTTAATTGGGGGTTTTTTTAGTTGTTCTTTTTTAGACCTAGCCATTTAAAGGCTAGGTCTAAGTTTTAGGCTAGGAAGTTTTAAATTTAGCTTTCATATAAAAATAAAAATAAAAATAAAATAATATTTGTGCAGCTTTCTGAGATTTAGTGTGTTTCTGTAGAGTTTCACTCTAACCACACAAACGCACAAAATCTCACAAAGCTGTATGTGGAATTTTGTGTGTGTAAAGTGTGAAAGTTGTTTTTTGGGGCTTTTTGGGGCTGTGTGAGGTTCCTGCTTGTTGCAGGGGCCATTTTGGGTCTAGCACAGCTGCTTTTACATTGTGGGTGAGCCAGTTGATGTTTTTTAATTTTTATTTGGTGTGCGTTGGAAGAGAGGTCGTCTTATACAGCAAGTATAGCCCAAACCCTATATTTTTACAGGAAAAGTCAGGGGTTGTCTTATACGCCCAGTCATCTTATACACCGGAAAATACGGTATATGTTGCCTTTCTCCGGAGACTCAAGGCGGCTTACAATGAGTGAAGCAATAGCCTTCATACTTTTGTATATTTATACAAAGTCAGCTTCTTCCCCCCACAAACTGGGTCCTCAATTGACCCACCTTAGAAAGGATGGAAGGCTGAGTCGACCTTGAGCCTGGCTAGGATTGAACTCAGAGAAATTACAGGCAGCTGGTGTTAATTGCTGCCTTTAGTAGGAGGCATTAACCCTCTACGCTACACAGCCTCCTACACAGAATTGCCTGCTGAGTTGCCGCTAATCAGCTGAATTACACCCAAGCCCCGTGTAAAAAGGAAAAACTTTCCTTTTACACAACGCTGGCCATCCCAGCTGAGTTGCCTGATTAGCAGGCAACTCAGCTGGGATCGCCAGAGTTTGGATGGCCAAGCGCTGTGTAAAAGGGAAAAATTTCCCTTTTATACAACGCTGGCCATCCCAGCTGCTAATTTTTGCCTGCTAATTGGTACGTAGCAAAAATCCCCCCCCCCACACACTCCAGCTTGCTTACCTTAGCTGCTAGCTGCAACGCTTGCCTTGCCTTGCCTGCAATCCATTGCATCAGCAAGCAACTAAATCTCCCCGCCTGCAATCAAGCAGGCAGAGAGTTGTGGACTTCAACTCCCAGAATTACTCAGCCAGCAAAGCAAAGCTGGCTGAGGAATTCTGGGAGTTGAAGTCTACAAGTCTTAAAGTTGCCAAGGTTGGAGATCCCTGTTCTAGTGGGTAAGTTTTTTTCCCTTTTGGGAGCTTTAAAAAAAATAGTTAATTGGGGGTTTTTTTAGTTGTTCTTTTTTAGACCTAGCCATTTAAAGGCTAGGTCTAAGTTTTAGGCTAGGAAGTTTTAAATTTAGCTTTCATATAAAAATAAAAATAAAAATAAAATAATATTTGTGCAGCTTTCTGAGATTTAGTGTGTTTCTGTAGAGTTTCACTCTAACCACACAAACGCACAAAATCTCACAAAGCTGTATGTGGAATTTTGTGTGTGTAAAGTGTGAAAGTTGTTTTTTGGGGCTTTTTGGGGCTGTGTGAGGTTCCTGCTTGTTGCAGGGGCCATTTTGGGTCTAGCACAGCTGCTTTTACATTGTGGGTGAGCCAGTTGATGTTTTTTAATTTTTATTTGGTGTGCGTTGGAAGAGAGGTCGTCTTATACAGCAAGTATAGCCCAAACCCTATATTTTTACAGGAAAAGTCAGGGGTTGTCTTATACGCCCAGTCATCTTATACACCGGAAAATACGGTATATGTTGCCTTTCTCCGGAGACTCAAGGCGGCTTACAATGAGTGAAGCAATAGCCTTCATACTTTTGTATATTTATACAAAGTCAGCTTCTTCCCCCCACAAACTGGGTCCTCAATTGACCCACCTTAGAAAGGATGGAAGGCTGAGTCGACCTTGAGCCTGGTGAGATTCGAACTTACAGTAATTACAGACAGGCAGCTGAATGTTAATAACAGGCTATTAGTCTGCTGCACCACCAGGCTCTATAAAACCTAATCAGGTTTTATTACCCAACTAGGTAATATCATGATGTTACCTAGTTGGGTAGTGAAATGTCTGCAGGAAAAGCTCGGAGAGCATCAAGGACCCCCCCCCCTCCTCTGCTCCACTCCACTCCCAAGCCCCCACTCCCGTCTAGCACTGAGGATGTTATCCCGTTGTACAATGAAACATCTAAAGAAAACAATCAAGGCCCTCACAGTTGTCCTCTCCTCCTCTTCCTCCTCCCTCCCTCCCTTCCTCCCCTCCCCCTCCCCTTCACTCCATTCCTCAAACACCACTCTCTTCTACGTAGCATTGATGATGTTTATTATTTATTTATTAGTTCAATTTAAATGCCGCCCTTCTCCGGAGATTCAGGGTGGCTTACAATGCGTTGAGCAATAGCCTTCATACTTTTGTATATACCTGCTTAGTAGGACTTTCGCGCCCCCCCTCCCCCAAGCGGTGTTCTTTTTTATACAGAGTCAGCTTATTGCCCCCACAATCTGGGTCCTCATTTGACCTACCTTAGAAGGGATGGAAGGCTGAGTTAACCTTGAGCCTGGTGAGATTCGAACTCGCAGTAATTGCAGGCAGCTGGCGCTAGTTAACAGCACTTTAGTCTTTTTATTTATTTATTTATTTTTAATTTGATTTATACGCCACCCTTCTCTGGAGACTCACAATGCATGAGGCTTACAATGCATTAAGCAATAGCCTTCATACTTTTGTATATTTTATACAAAGTCAGCTTATTGCCCCCACAAACTGGGTCCTCAATAATGCATATAAATTGCATTATAAATAAATAAATAAATAAATAAATAAATACAACACAATACAATACAAAGATACTTTTTTTAAAATTAGATTTATATGCCGCCCTTCTCCGGAGACTCAGGGCGGCTTACAGTGCGTTAAGCAATAGCCTTCATACTTTTGTATATATTTATACAAAGTCAGCTTATTGCCCCCACAAACTGGGTCCTCAATTTACCTACCTTAGAAAGGATGGAAGGCTGAGTCAACCTTGAGCCTGGTGAGATTTGAACTTACAGTAATTGCAGACAGCTGGTGTTAATCACAATGCTTTTAGTCTGCTGCGCCACCAAGGCTCGTCCACTTCCCCTTCTTCATTCCACCAACCCCACTCTTTCTAAGCTCTGATGATGTTATCCTGTTGGGTAATGAAATGTCTAAGAAAAAGACCAAGTTCAGAGAGCACCAAGGACTCCGCAATTCAAACCTGACCCCTCTCCTTTTGATATTGTGTGTGTGTGAAAACGAAGCCTTTTGCCTCTTAACGTTTTCTCTCTCTCCCTTAGTGACATCAAGAAAGCACGCTTACTTCTGAAATCCGTGCGAGAGACTAACCCTCACCACCCACCGGCCTGGATCGCTTCGGCCCGCTTGGAAGAGGTGACGGGGAAGCTGCAGGTGGCTCGAAATCTCATCATGAAAGGAACCGAAATGTGTCCCAAGGTGAGGGCTGTTTTGCAGACGTCTTCAATTTTCTGGATTCCTTAAGACACAGCTAGTCCTCGACTTAGGACCATTCGTTTAGTGACCATTCGAAGTTACAACGGCACTGGGAAATAAAGGGACTGATGACCGGGTTTTTTTCACCCTTAACGACCGCTGCAGCGTCCCGTTTCCCCCCTCCCCTCCCATGATCACGTGATCAAAATCCAGCCTCTTGGCAACCGGCTCATATTGATGACGTCACATTTCATGGCCTTCTGACGAGCAAAGTCAATGGGGAAGCCGGATTCACTTAACCGTGTTCCTGACTTAACAACCGAATAACTGTATGGTCGAATAACAGAGTTGGAAGGGACCCTGGAGGTCTTCTAGTCCAACCCCCTGCTCTGCAGCGACTCGCTTAACAACCATAGCAAGAAAGGTTGTAAAATGAGCCAGACCTCACTTAACAACTATCTTGCTTAAGAATGGAAATTCTGGACTTAATTGCGGTCATAAATAGAGGACTCCCTGATATTGGTATTTCTCATGTTCCTCCTATGCCCTTCCTTTAAAGCAGGGGTCTCCAACCTTGGCCATTGGTACGTAGCAAAAATCCCCCCCCCCCCCCATCCAGCTTACTTACCTTAGCTGCTAGCTGCAACCCTTGCCTTGCTTCACTTGCCTGCAATCCATTGCATCAGCAAGCAACTAAATCTCCCTGCCTGTAATCAAGCAGGCAGGGAGTTGTGGACTTCAACTCCCAGAATTACTCAGCCAGCAAAGCAAAGCTGGCTGAGGAATTCTGGGAGTTGAAGTCCACAAGTCTTAAAGTGGCCAAGGTTGAAGACCCCTGCTTTAAAGAACTTGGATCCCATAACCAATAAGCCACTAAACTTCCTCTATTCACTGTCTTTCTCCAGAGCGAAGACGTATGGCTGGAGGCTGCGCGTTTGCAGCCCGGAGATACCGCCAAAGCCGTGGTGGCTCAGGCCGTCCGTCACCTTCCCCAATCAGTCCGGATTTATATCAGAGCCGCCGAGTTGGAGACTGATATTCGAGCCAAGAAGAGAGTCCTTCGGAAAGGTGAGACGAGTCCATAGAGGAGAACCTCCGTTGGTTTGAAAAGTGGCCCTGACCTCGGCTCCCTTAAGAAGCAGGAGGCAGGAACTGGTCCCGGCAAAACCTCTTTTATTTACACGGCTGCGAATTAACGTTCATTCACAGTCAGCCAGGTTTGTCCAAACAGTTTTCCAAAGGAATATTTCTCAACATAAACCTTATCTCGTTTGGCAAGCTGCCACGTAACTTGTTTCCAGCCGCAGGACAAGGCCAAACTTGGCACAGAGTCTCTCAGAGTCACGGAACGAATGAATTGCGTTCATTCGTGGGAAGCCCACTCCCCATTCGCTCCTCTTTTGTTTCCTATGGGAGGGAGGGGCCAATCACCTCCAAGGTGTGGCTTTACTCCTGAGTCGCCCCTGCTTTCTGAGTTGTTGTTGTCTTTTGGCAGCTCTGCGCATGGGAACGGGCTCCAGCTGTTCCTCTGCCTCACTGCTGTCTAGCTCCCTCTCTGCCTCGGATGCAGAGGCCTCATCCGAGCTTTCCCAAGCTTCCAGGACTGGCCCAAGTTCCTCCCCAACCTCCTTACTGTCCAATTTTGCTGCCAGTTTTGCTGGCTGCCGGCAGGCCACAGTACGTTGCTACCTGGGAGAGGGACGGGGGAATTCTGGGACCTTAAAGTGGCCAAGGTTAAGAAACACTGCTTTATGGATTTTGAGATCTTTTAAAGCCAGGAGAAATTGAAAATCCAGTCCCCAGAAGTTTTGATGAGCACATCTGGTAGGAAGGGATGATGGGAGATGCAGTTCAGTGACACCTAGAGCCGTGATGGCGAATCTATGGCACGCGTGCCACAGGTGGCACACAGAGTCATAACTGTGGGCACGCAAGCCTTGCCCTAGTTCAGCTCCGGTGTGCATGCACACACTGGCCACGTGATTTTCGGGCGTTCCAGTCCCACCGGAAATCAGGAAACTGGATGTTTCTGGCCTCCGGAGGGCCTCTGGGCTGATGGGGAAGGCCGTTTTCACCCTCCCCAGGCTCCAAAAAAGCCTCTTCTTCTTTTTTAATTAGATTTATATGCCGCCCTTCCCCGAAGACTCAGGGCGGCTTACAATGCATTAAGGAATAGCCTTCATACTTTTGTATATTTATACAAAGTTAGCTTATTGCCCCCACAAACTGGGTCCTCAGTTTACCTACCTTAGAAAGGATGGAAGGCTCAGTCATCCTTGAGTCTGGAGAGATTTGAACTGGTGTAATTGCAGTCCTGCCTTAGGTGAAAGCCAATTGGGTGACTTTGGGCCAATCACCCTCTCTCAACCCAACCCACCTCACAAGGTCATTGTGGGGGAAATAGGAGGGAGAAGATACATTGCACGTGTCCCCTGCCTTGAGTTATTTGTCAAAATTATAAAATAAAATAAAATAATTAAAACTATCAGCCCCCCCCCCAATGCAAAAGGAAAAGACCAAAATTCCCCCCTACACACCCACTTACTCTAGAGTAGCTCTGCAGGCTGATGGCCCTCACATGGCCCACAGTCCTCACATTGTTGTTACGATCTCTCTTTTAAATTCCAGCCTAATCATAGGCACGGAGCCATCATTGCTGGCCAAACCTGAATACGAATAGATTGAATAGTGCATTGAGCTGGCATTTCCTTTGCGTGGCATTGGTTGGGTAGGATGACCAAAAAAATGGGGTGGGTGGGAGAAATGCCTGGCGTATGAGCCCGATTCTTAATGTGAGAAAACGGACACCCTCTGGTTGCCAGAACACACTGTCCCAGCCAGTCGTTCCGCATTTTATAGTCTCTTGAAGAATCTCCCGCTGAAGCTATAAACGTGATGGAAAGTGGTTTTCCATCCAACTAAATTAGAACGTGATCACCATAAATTTTCCATGGATAACACCGTCGTCATTGTTGGTCGGCCATTAACGGGCATAATTGAAGTCACCGCCCCAGCTTGGTATTTTAAGAGCGGAGTAAAAAAGCTATTACAGTTTTTTTGCGTTGAGACGTCAATGCTTAGCATCTTCTCCGGGAGGTTTTAACTTCCTGTTTCGAACAATAAAATTAAAAGGAGAGGATAGATGTTTTTTTCAGAGTCAGCAACTGTGACTTGGTTCCACATTGTGACCCTAAATCAGGGGTCTCCAACCTTGGCCACTTTAAGGCAAGGTTGGCTTAAAGTGGCCAAGGTTGGAGACCCCTGCCCTAAATGGTTTGCTTATTTATTAAATTTATTCACTGCCCTTGCTATCATACAATTCCGGGTTGCTAACAGCCGATAAACCTGTAGTATAAAAATTTAAAAAGTAGAATAATAAATACATTAACATTAAAAAGAAATATACCGTATTTTTCAGAGTATAAAGCACTTTCCCCCCCCCTAAAAGAAGTGTGTCTTATACACTGAATGTAGCACCGACCACCCACTGGCTCCCACTCTTTGGCCTCTGCCTCCCAGCAATTTGACTCCTTGCAGCAAACAGCCTGTTTCAGCTTCAGCACAGCCTGATTAACACAAACAGTTGATAGTCGGTTGGATCGGCCTCCTCACCCTCAGCTGTTTCAGACTGCAAGGATGGCCATTGCCTATTGCCACTTGGGCCTCTGCTGTTTGCTGCAAGGAGGCAAATTGTTGGGAGGCAGATTTTTTTTCTTGTGCTGATCAGAATGTGCTGAAACTGAAACTAAAGCAGGCTGTTTGCTGTTTGCTGCAACGAGGCAGAATTGCTGGGAGGCAGATTTCTTTTTCTTGTTTCCCCCCCAAAAAAAGGTAGACGTGTCTTATAGTCCAGAGCGTTTTATAATCCAGGGCAAATGCCACCACTGACTGGCCCAGAGTGGGCTGGGAATGGGGATTTTGCAATATCCTTCCTCCAGGAGTGGAGAGGGAATGGGGATTTTGCAATATCCTTCCCCCAGAAGTGGGGAGGGAATGGGGATTTTGCAATATCCTTCCTCCAGGAGTGGGATGGGAATGGAGATTTTGCAATATCCTTCCTCCAGGAGTGGAATGAGGATTTTGCAGTATCCTTCCTCCAGGAGTGGAGAGGGAATGGGGATTTTGCAATATCCTTCCCCCAGAAGTGGGGAGGGAATGGGGATTTTGCAATATCCTTCCTCCAGGAGTGGGATGGGAATGGGGATTTTGCAATATCCTTCCTCCAGGAGTGGAGTGGGAATGGGGATTTTGCAATATCCTTCCTCCAGGAGTGGAGAGGGAATGGGGATTTTGCAATATCCTTCCTCCAGGAGTGAGGTTTTGCAATATCCTTCCTCTAGGAGTGAGGTGGGAATGGATATTTTTCAGTATCCTTCCCCTGCCATGCCCACCCAGCCATTCCATGCTCAGCAAGCCACGCCCATAGAACAGGTAGTAAAAAAAAAATGGAATTCCACCACTGGGTGAGAAGGTTCCTCAGGTAACTTAGACCCTCTCTTTCCTTGCTCATCCTTTTCTATTTTGAACTATCAAAGCAGAAAAACGGGGATGTTCGCTGAAAGAGGGCAAATTTGAAATGTCTTCAGAAGTCCACATGGCAGCTCAGGATAATGGCAGCAGTGGGAAATTGGGGGATTCTGAGGTGATATGGCCGGCTAAGGAGTTTGCAAGACTTCCTTCTGGATTTTCATTCCAGCTTCATGCTGGCTTCCCTCGAGCTGCCTCTTGACAGCCTGCCTATCAAATAAACGCGGCGTATATGGTCCACTAGGATTAGAGTTTGGAGCCTGCAGCTGTTCTTAAATCTTGATAGTTGGCATATTTCTATCGAGGCTTCTGAATAAGTCCGAGCAATTGAGAAATGCCAGATTTTAATTACCTTTTTTGGTTAAGCAAAGCATCTGCCTTTGTTAAGGGAATCACACAGTTCCCTTGCGGCTACGTAGGGATTCTAGACTGGTTCCTCTTTTAACTCCCCCCTCCCCTCCAGGTTCTATCACTCCTCCTTTGACACTGAGTCCCTTACGTGCATGCTTCCAAGTGTCTCTTTCTATTAAGTTTGCAAATTGCATTACACCTGGCAGCTTGGAGATAGATAGATAGATAGATAGATAGATAGATAGATAGATGGATGGATGGATGGATGGATGGATGGATGGATGGATGGATGGATGGATGGATGGATGGATGGATAGATGGATAGATAGATAGATAGATAGATAGATAGATAGATAGATAGATAGATAGATAGATAGATAGATAGATAGATAGATAGATAGATAGATAGATTTGATTTATATGCCGCCCTTCTCCGAAGACTCAGGGCGGCTTACAATGCGTTAAGCAATAGCCTTCATACTTTTGTATATACCTGCTCAGTAGGGTTTTGCCCCCCCCCCCCCAAGCGATGTTCTTTTTTATACAAAGTCAGTTTATTGCCCCCACAATCCGGGTCCTCATTTTACCTACCTCGGAAAGGATGGAAGGCTGAGTCAACCTTGAGCCTGGTGAGATTCGAACTCGCAGTCATTGCAGTCAGCTGGCAGCTAAGAGCTACTTAACAGCGCTTTAGTTCGCTGCTCCACCAAGGCTCCTATTATTCGGTCCTGGATAAAGAAAAGCATTTCTGTTCTCTCTCCCCCCCCCTCCCCCTTTCATTTCTCTTTCTTAGCACTGGAGCACGTTCCGAATTCAGTCCGCTTATGGAAAGCGGCTGTTGAATTAGAAGAACCGGAGGATGCCAGGATAATGCTGAGCCGGGCCGTGGAATGCTGCCCCACCAGTGTGGAAGTAAGTGGGCAGATTGGTTTTGTACACCGAGGGGGGGACAATCTATTCTCCAAAGCACCAGAGGGCGGGACATGAAATAACGGGGAGGATATCAGTACAGAGATCCAACCTAGAACTAGGGAGAAATTTCCTGACAGTTAGAACAATTAATCAGTGGAACGGCTTGCCTCTAGAACAGTGATGATGAATCTTTTGGGCATCTAGTGCCGAAAAGGGAGCGCACACTCGCTTCACGCATGTCTGGGCCGCAACCTGGAAGAGGAGCTTCCCAGGGCACATGCGCACCTCCGAAAATGAACTTCCGGTTTCAGCTGCTGAACTTCCACTTTCAGCCAGCTACTCTTCCAAGTTTCTGGCGCACTTGTGCACACGACGATCAGCTGGCTGGTGCACAAGCTTACACAGGAAAACGGAAGACCGGCACTGCTGCATGCATTTTTTTAAAAAAAGTTGCTTTTAAATTTTGTATTGGGTTTGTTTTATTGTTGGCTGTGCACCGCCCTGAGTCCTTCGGGAGAAGGGTGGTATAGAAATAATAATAATAATAATAATAATAATAATAATAATAATAATAATAATAATAATAATAATAATAATAATAATAGATCTTGAGAAATTCAAGATCTTGTGGGACTTTAGGATTCAGACTGACAGGCACTTGATCCACAACACATCTGACATAACGGTAGTTGAAAAGAAAAAAGTATGGTTCATTGACATTGCAAAACCTGGTGATGCACGGATTGAAGATAAGCAGCAAGAAAAAATCACAAAGTACCGGGACTTGCAAATCGAAGTTGAGCGACTGTGGAAAAAGAAATCATGTGTTGTTCCGATTGTAATTGGAGCCCTTGGAGCAATACCCAAAGAACTACCCTGCTATTTAGAAATTCTAAATTTACCGGACTTGAATATTTTGACTCTACAAAAAACCACCTTACTCGGAACAGCTTACATCCTCCGACGATATCTTAACAGTTCCTAGGTCCTTGGTTAGGACTCGAGCTGCTGAGCTATTAACCAGCCTCAAAGACTGTGAATCTCACTACCGATTAACCAATAATAATAATAATAATAATAATAATGATGATGATGCAAAAAGGCCAAGCTGATCATCGCATGCACAGCTGCACCAGAAACCCAGAAGAGTAGCTGCCTGAAACCGGAAGTTCAGTAGCTGAAACCGGAAGTTCGTTTTTAGGCCTGCGAATGCGCCCTGGGCAGCTCCTCTTTCAGGTTGTGGCCCAGACGCACGCAAAGCGCACTCGCACGATCAGCTGGCTGGCGCGATTGCTCACGCAGGAAACGGAAGAACAGCTCTTTCTCATTTCCGGCAATACCGCATGCCAAAAGGCCAGCTGATAGTCGCGCGCCAGAAACCCAGAAAAGGAACGGGCGATGCCGTGCGTGTCAGACATGGCTCTGTGTGTGCCACTTCGGGCACGCGTGATCATAGGTTCGCCATCACGGCTCTGGAAGTTGTGCGTGCATCTCCTCCATTGGAGGTTTTCAAGAACAGGCCGGATCTCCATTTGTCTGGGATCCCAAAGGTGCTTTTTCAAGAGGCCACTGGGCTTTCTGGTTTTTTTCTTTGAAGACGTTTTGCTTCTTCAGCTCTGAGCTTCTTGGATGAGAAGCGAAAAAAAGGTCTTCAAAGAAAACCCAGAAAGCCCAGTGGCCTCTTGAAAAAGCACCTGTGGGATAACCCTGACCTGGATGACTGAGAATCTCCATAGGTATTTGTCTGGGATGGTATAGGGCCGTGATGGCGAACCTGTGGCACACAGAGCCATATCAGTGGGCACGCAAGTGTCGGCCCAGCTCAGCTTCAGCATGCATGCACGTACCAGCCAGCTGATTTTCAGGCCTTCCGGGCCCACCGGAAGTTGGAAAATAGGCTGTTTCCACTCTCCGGGAGTGTGGGGAAGGCCGTTTTCATCCTCCCCAGGCTCCAAGAAAGCCTCTGGAGCCTGGGGAGGGTGAAAAACAAGCCTACCGCGCCCACTGGGCCATTACGTGCCAAAACTGGGGGGGAGTGCGGAGGGGTCACTTGTGCGGGGGCGGGATGCATTGAATTATGGGTGTGGGCACGCTCGTGCACGACCCCTCCGTGCTGTCCTTGGAAGGGCATCTGACGGCCGTGGCCGGGAGGGTTTTCTATCGGGTTCGCCTGATCCGCCAGTAACGTCCCTTTCTGGATCGGGACTCCTTGCTCACGGTCACTCACGCCCTTGTCACTTCCCGTCTAGACTACTGTAATGCTCTCTACATGGGGCTCCCCTTGAGGAGCACCCGGAGGCTCCAACTGGCGCAGAGTGCGGCCGCGCGCGGGTGGTGATGGGAGCGACATGGCGTTCCCATGTGACACCTCTCCTGCGCGAGCTGCACTGGCTCCCGGTGGTCTTCCGGGTGCGCTTCAAGGTCCTGGTTACTACCTTTATAGCGCTCCATGGCTTAGGACCTGGGTACTTGCAGGACCACCTACTACCACCAATAGCCTCCCACCGGCCAGTACGCTCTCATAGAGGGGGGCTCCTCCGGGTGCCGTCAGCCAAACAATGTCAGCTGGCAGCCCCCAGGGGGAGAGCTTTCTCTGTGGGGGCACCTACTATCTGGAATGAGCTCCCCCCAGAGATACGGAGGATCCCGGATTTGCCCACCTTCCACCGCGCTCTTAAGACTTTTCTATTTCGCCAGGCGGGCCTGGCCTAACCACTCCCCGTTTTTAGTGTCAAATTTTAAAAACATTTTAAATTATATTGGGGTGTTTTAATTCTGTCTGGGCCAAATTCATTTAATCTGTTTTTAGTTGGTTTTTAAATTTTGTACGTATGTATTTTTATTGTTGGCTGTACAGCGCCCTGAGTCCTTCGGGAGTAGGGCGGTATATAAATCCAATAAATCCTAAATCCTGAATCCTCCCCCCGCTTTTGGCATGCGAGGGCAAAAAGGTTAGCCATCACTGGTATCGGGTCTCTTGCTCAATCAGGGGGTTGGACTAGAAGACCTCCAAGGTCCCTTAAAACTCAATTAATCTGTTATCCCATTTAGTGATTGCTAAAAATTAACAGTGGCACTGAAAAAAGTGACTGAGGACCGTTTTTCACCCTTACGAACGTTGTAGAATTCCCCATAGTCACACGATCAAACTCTGGACACTTGTCAGGCAACTTTCCCATTGACATTGCCGGTCAGAAGGTTACAAAAAATGATCACATGGCCCTGGGACACTGCGGCCGTCATAAATACGAGACAGTTGCCAAGCGTCCACAGTTCGATCCCGATTTGTTTGTTTGTGTCAGATGCATCGCAGTTGAAATAAGACATGCCGTACAGCATAAAATTTAAAATAGAAGATTGAAATATGTACAAATCTTGTCCAGAAACATGAATTGGCTTCTGTCGTGCTGCCGGGAGATCTTCAGCACGCAAAAGTGCATTTTGGATCACTTGACCACAAGTTTGTTGCAAGAAAAGAGGAGCCTGAGTGGCGTAGGAGGCTAATGCCTCCTACTAAAGGCAGCATTTAACATCCAGCTGCCTGCAATTACTGCGAGTTCAATTCTAACCAGGCTCAAGGTCGACTCAGCCTTCCATCCTTTCTAAGGTGGGTAAATTGAGGACCCAGTTTGTGGGGGCAATAAGCTGACTTTGTATAAATATACAAAAGTATGAAGGCTATTGCTTAACGCATTGTAAGCCGCCCTGAGTCTCCGGAGAAGGGTGGCATATAAATCTAATTAAAAAGAAAAAAAAAAGAATCATAAGTGTGAAAAACTTACGTCATTTTTTTTCCCCTGTGTTCTTGTAACTTTGAAAGGTTACTAAACGAATGGTTGTAAATTGAGGACTCCCTGCATTCTGTAGTATCAATCAGCAAAAGTCTTTGTTATGAGGCACCTGGGAAGCCTTCACGACAGAGGTGGTTATTCAGCTGGTTCAGACCAGTTCACCCGAACAGGTAGCGGAAATCATAGGTGCCCAGCCCCGGCTTTATTTCGTCCTATTTAGGCATGTTTTTGAGGCTGGGCGCATGCCCAGAAGGCGTGCACAAGACCAAAGTGCATTCATGGAAGGCCAGGCAGGCAGGCGTGTGAACCGGACGCATGGGGGTGGAGGGGCACAAACCGGTAGTAACATAAAGTGAAACCCACCTCTGCTTCGGGTCAACTCTTTTTGTTTCCTTTGTTCCAGCTGTGGCTCGCCCTGGCAAGGCTCGAAACCTACGAAAACGCCCGTAAGGTCTTAAACAAAGCCCGTGAGAACATTCCTACTGACCGGCACATCTGGATTACAGCTGCCAAGCTCGAGGAGGCCAACGGGAACACTCAAATGGTGGAGAAGATCATTGACCGAGCCATCACCTCGTTGAGGGCTAATGGGGTGGAAATCAACCGAGAACAGTGGATCCAGGTACCTGCCGAGGAGAATCTCTCTCTCTCTCTCTCTCTCTCTCCCTCTCTCTCTCTCTCTCTCTCTCCCTCCCTCCCTCTCTCTCTCTCTCTCTCTTTCTCTCTCTTTCTCTCTCTCTCTAAGAAAGCCTGACTTTTCTAACCTGGTGTCTTCCAGGCCTTTTGAAATGAGAGGTCCCAAATTATTCCAAGGCACGAAGCTGGGAAAAGTTGCTGAAGATCATTATTTTTAATTACCGTATTTTCCGGCGTATAAGACAACTGGGCGTATAAGACGACCCTCCTCAGAGCCATTTAAGGCTCGTCAGAGCCTTATGGGCTGGTCTGCCTGGTTACAGGAGAATGAGATCCGGGGTATAAGACGACCCCCGACTTTTGAGAAGATTTTTGTGTGTTAGAAAGTAGTCTTATACGCAGGAAAATACAGTATTTCTTTTTTACCTCGCCTTTATTATTTTTATACATAATTGAAGGAAGCGAACATGCCTAATACTCCTCCCGCCTCCTGTTTTTCCACCCCCCACAACAACCCTGTGAGGTGGGTTGGGCTGAGAGAGAGAGAGAGAGGGACTGGCCCAAAGTCACCCAGTTGGCTTTCATGCCTGAGGCGGGACTAGAACTCACTGTCTCCTGGTGATTGGCCCAAAGTCACTCAGCTGCCTTTCATGCCTGAGGCGGGACTAGAACTCACTGTCTCCTGGTGATTGGCCCAAAGTCACTCAGCTGGCTTTCTTGCCTGAGGCGGGACTAGAACTCACCGTCTCCTGGTGATTGGCCCAAAGTCACTCAGCTGGCTTTCATGCCTGAGGCGGGACTAGAACTCACTGTCTCCTGGTGATTGGCCCAAAGTCACTCAGCTGCCTTTCATGCCTGAGGCGGGACTAGAACTCACTGTCTCCTGGTGATTGGCCCAAAGTCACCCAGCTGGCTTTCATGCCTGAGGCGGGACTAGAACTCACTGTCTCCTGGTGATTGGCCCAAAGTCACTCAGCTGGCTTTCATGCCTGAGGCGGGACTAGAACTCACCGTCTCGTGATTGGCCCAAAGTCACTCAGCTGGCTTTCTTGCCTGAGGCGGGACTAGAACTCACCGTCTCCTGGTGATTGGCCCAAAGTCACCCAGCCGATTTTCATGCCTAAGATGGAATATTATATGTGTTCAGGCTGGGTGCTACTATATGATCTGGAGTAGCGTAAACAGATGTGTGTAAAATCTGTTTATGACTCATGGGTCCCAGTGCATTTCATAACAATTTCTGTGGCACTTTGGGCCGCGTGAAATATATTACGAATAAAGTAGAATATTTGTAACTGAGTTGAAATGAGGTTCCTTTATGTCTTCCAAGCGTGGCTATTTTCTTGCAGATTTTTCATTACCCAAAATAATATGTTACCCACTTTGGGCGATGAAACGTGAGCGAGAAAACAGCCAAGCTCAGAGAGCACCCAGGACTCTTCAAATATTTGAATATTTTAGATGTTATAGATTGAAACAGATGGTGCTCTGGAATCTACCAGAAATAGATGGGCGAGATTGCTTTGGATGTTCAGGAAAGACGGATGAAAAACATGCAGTAGAAGAGAATTTTTTCCCCTTGCTCCTTTCAGTTATAGTTAAATATTTAATCACTGCTACCCCGCGAACTAATGAAGCTCATCTATCTGTCAGTGTTGATCGTTGCGCTAATGCAAATTTTTAGAGAGGAAAGAATTATTACGACTGTTTTCCCCCCCCCCTCCCCCCGTTGGAAATGAAAAATGCCTAGCAAGAATTAGTACATTCCAACGACTTTCTGACTCAAAAGCCTAAGCAAAATTTTCATTTTTTTTCTTTTTTTTAAATTTGATTTATATGCCGCCCTTCTCCGAAGACTCGGGGCGGCTTACAATGCGCCAAGCAATAGCCTTCATACTTTTGTATATTTATACAAAGTCAGCTTATTGCCCCCACAAACTGGGTCCTCAATTGACCTACCTTAGAAAGGATGGAAGGCTGAGTCAACCTTGAGCCTGGGGAGATTCGAACTGGTGTAATTGCAGACAGCTGGATGTTAATCACAATGCTTTAGTCTGCAGAGCTAAACCAGACTCCTTGACCGAATAAGTAGTGAAATGTGTCAGTTTAATAAATTTTGGTCCAGTTACCATAATTTAGCCTCTTTAGATAGTTAACCAAGGGTATACTCTTATAAGACTGGGGTCTCCTTCCTTGGTGACTTTAAGACATGTGGACTTCAACTCCCAGAATTCCTCAGCCAGCTGGAGAGCCTTATTCCAGTGGGACTACATCATGGCCTGGAACTGGCTCACTATCTCTGCCCGCTGAGCCTCCAGGCTCCTTTATCTGGCCTTGCACTCCTACAGGTCTTCCCTCTGCTTGGAAAGCCTATGCTCCTAGTCCTCAGTGAGGTGCTTCTGCTGAGCCTCCTTCTCGGTCAGATCCAATTTGAACTGAGCTGTTTTGCCAACTCTTTCTCATGGTGGCTGCTTAGCTCCAACAGCTGCTTCTTGTTGGGGCCCTAAGGAACCGGGCGGGCAGGCGAGGAGTGGGTGGGAGGGGAGGGGTGAGTAGAGGCTGGCGAGGCGCCCCTTGATGTGAGTGACATCGAGTTGGCCACGGCCACCCAGTCATATGACCACCTAGCCACGCCCACCCAGCCCGTCATTAGGCAGATCATATTAGTGGTCCACGGAATTTAAAATTATGAATTTAATGGTCCCTGAGATCCGAAAGGTTGGTGACCCCTGCCTTAAAGGAGGGGACAGGGGTCTCCACCCTCGGTGACTTTTACGACTTGTGGACTTCAACTCCCAGAATTCCTCAGCCAGCGGCTGAGGGATTCTGGGAGTTGAAGTCCTCAAGTCTTAAAGTCGTCACGGGTGGAGACCCTTCTAAGATACTTGGCTTCTCACCTCTGCTTGGGTGAAAATGCAGTGGGAAGGGGGCAGCGCAACGAGTTACGGGCCTTGCCAGGTTAGAGACAGGGTGAAACTCTCCAGCAAGGGTATGTTTGGGTGGAATTGCCCCTTGGTTGCCCTGAACTGAGGCCACGCCAAAATGAATTTTTTCCAGGATGCCGAAGAATGCGATAAAGCCGGAAGCGTGGCCACGTGCCAAGCTATCATGAGAGCAGTGATCGGGATCGGGATTGAAGAGGAAGATCGCAAGCACACCTGGATGGAAGATGCTGATAGTGTAAGTCCAAGGTCTGAAGGTGTGAAGCTGAGGACAGGACCAAGAGGTAGAATAAGAGGTGGGACACTGTAGCCGGTCCCACATTAGCTGTTCCTTCTAGGAGCCATGGTGGCGCAGTAGTTAGAAAGCTATATTGCAGGCTGACTCTGCTCCCTGCCTAGCACTGTGATGGCGAATCTTTGGCAGGCGTGCTGGAAGTGGCACACAGAGCCATCTTTCCGGGCATGCGAGCTGTCGCCCGTTGCTATTCTTTGTTCCGGCACACCAGCCAGCTGGTCTTCATGCACACAGATTATCTTCCGGTTCCTGGCGCACGCATGCCCACTGGCCACCTGGTCGTCTCGTTTCGGCCACACATGCGCACACGAAGACCAGCTGGCTAATGCGCATGCGTGCGCTGAAAATTGGAAGGTCATCTTCCCGGCATGCATATGCGCACCGGGCAACTGCTCTTCCAGTTTCCGGCATGCATTCGGGCACACGTACTCCCGTTTTCGACACTCGGATGCCAGAAATGTTCGCCAACATTGCCCTAGCAACTTCTCTGGGGTTTTAAGTTCCACTTCAAACAATAAATTAAAAGGAGAGGATAGGTGTCGTTTTCAGAGTCAACCATCGTGACTTGGTTCCACATCTTAAGTGGTTTGCTTATTTATTAAATGTATTGTATTTTTTCGGAGAATAAGACGCACCTTTTTCCCCCCTAAAAGGGTGAAAATTTAGGTGCTGCTTATACACCAAATGTAGCCCCGCCCACCCACTGGCCCCCACCCTTTGGCCTCTGCCTCGCAGCAGTTACCTCCTTGCAAGCAAACAGCAAGAAAAAAACAGTTCCTTTCAGCTTCAGCACAGACTAATTAGCACTAGTTGATTGGATCGGCCTCCCGACTCTCAGCAGATTTGCTCTCAGCTGTTTTGCGCAGGGCTCTGCTGCTTGCTGCAAAGAGATAAATTGCTGGAGCAGATTTTTTTTTCCTTGTGCTAATCAAGCTGTGCTGAAAACGAAAATGAAAGTAAAGCAGGCTGTTTGCTGTTTGCTGCAAGGAGGCAAAATTGCTCAGAGGCAGAGGGAGATTTCTTTTTCTTCTTTTCCTCACCGAAAAAGGTAGGTGCATCTTATATTCCGGTGTGTCTTATACTCCGAAAAATACGGTATTCGCCACTCATTTTGCTGTCCTATAACTCCGGGCTTCTAACAGTCCGATAAAACTCTAGCATAAAAATTTTAAACAGTAGAATAATAAATACATTCACGTTAAAAAGAAATACAGGAAATCCTCAACTTAACAATCCTTTGTTTAATGAACGTTCAAAGTTGCAAAGGCCTAGAAAAAAAATGACTTACGACCGGTTTTTACACTTAACGATCCTTGCAGCATCCTCGCAGTCACGTGATCAAAATTAGGACATTTGGCAGCTGATTCATATTTACGTCTTGTGTTTATGTAATCAAAATTCGGACGATTGGCAACTGGTTTGTGTTTATGACGGGTTGCCGTGTCCCCCGGGTGTGTGTGTGTCATGTGATCACTGTTTGTAACCTTCTGACGAGCAGATTCACTTAACAACGGGCTTACTAACTTAACAACTGCAGTGATTCACTTAACAACGGTGGCAATTAACAGTTGTAAAAATGGGGACAAAACTCACTTCACATATAACTCGCTTAGCAGGTTTTTAAGAAGAGACTAGACCGGTGATGGCGAACCTATGGCATGCTTGTCCGAAGTAGCACGAGAAGCCATGTCGGCCAGCACGTACGGCCTTTCCTGTTTGACTTCTGGGTTTTTTGGTGCGCATGTGCGTGCCACGATCAGCTGTCCTTTGTGCATGTGGCAGTGCCAAAAATTAGTGTGCACATGCACGCCATCTGATTGTCGGGTGTGAATACGTGCCAGAACCCAGAAGGTCAGCTTTTCCGGAGCGCAGTCCCTTTGCACGCATGGCAGTGCCGAAAACCGGCCTGCGCATGCGTGCTGGCCAGCTGATCATTGGGTATGTGTGTGCTCTAGAACCCGGAAGTTTGGCTTTTCCGGAGCGCAGCCCCGACGAGCATGCACGCACGTGGGAGACATTTCCGCCCGACATTTTGGCCACTCGATGCCCAAAAGGTTTGCCATCACTGGTCTAGATAGTCACTTACCTGAATTTTTTTTTTTTAATTTGATTTATATGCTGCCCTTCTCCGGAGACTCAGGGCGGCTTACAGTGCATTAAGCAATAGCCTTCATACTTTTGTATATTTATATTTATACAAAGTCAGCTTATTGCCCCCACAATCCGGGTCCTCATTTTACCAATCTCGGAAGGATGGAAGGCTGAGTCAACTTGAGCCTGATGAGATTCGAATTTGCAGTATTTTTTTTTTTAAATTAGATTTATATGCCGCCCTTCTCTGGAGACTCAGGGCGGCTTACAATGCGTTAAGCAATAGCCTTCATACTTTTGTATATTTTTTATACAAAGTCAGCTTATTGCCCCCACAAACTGGGTCCTCAATTGACCCACCTTAGAAAGGATGGAAGGCTGAGTCAACCTTGAGCCTGGCTAGGATTGAACTCGCAGAAATTGCAGGCAGCTGGATGTTAATTGCTGCCTTTAGTAGGAGGCATTAGCCCCCTACACTACTCAGGCTCCTACAGGTCACGTATAGGTCAGAGATGGCGAACCTTTTTCCCTTTGGGTGCCAAAAGCCTGTGTGCCCTCGACAGCGCGGGCGTGCCCGCATCCATAATGCAATGCCCTGCTTGCCCGCCCCGCCCCCTGCACATGCGTGTGAGACCCCCCGTGCATGCACACATGACCCCCCCCTTCTCCCCCCCCACGCATGCACATATGACCCCCTTTTTGGCCTCACTTTCCAAAACAACGCAGGAGGAGGAGCCTCGCCTCCCAAAACGGCTGGGAGAGGGGAAAAAAGCTTTACCTCCCAAAATAGCGCTGGGACTGGGGGGGGGGGGAAGCCTCACCTCCCAAAACAGCTGGGAAGGAGAAAAATCCTCACCTTCCAAAACAGCGCTGGGAGGGGAATCTCCTGAGATCTGGGAAGGCAGGGGCAGCAGAAAGTGAGGATAAAGGTAGCCCCCCTCCCCCACATTTATTTATTTATTTATTTATTTATTTATTTATTAATTAATTAGACTTATATACCACCCTTCTCCTTGCGGACTCAGGGCGGTGAACAGCCGAATAAAAACCAGTACACAAAAGTTAAAATATTATAAAAACAAATATAAATTTGGCTGAGAATTAAAACATAAATATTAAAATGAATATCAACTTTAAAAAATTTAAAAAATTTAGCAGGGATCAGGCTAAGCCGGCGAGCTGAAAGAGATAAGTTTTCAAGGCCCGACGAAAAGTCCGGAAGTCGGAGATCGTTCTCAGTTCTGGAGGAAGATCGTTTCAGAGGGTGGGGGCTACCACAGAGAAGGCTCTCCCCCTGGGGGTCGCCAGCCGGCATTGTCTGGCTGACGGCACCCTGAGGAGGCCCTCTCTGTGGGAGCGAACCGGCCGGTGGGAGGCAATTGGCGGCAGAAGGCGGTCCCTAAGTACCCAGGTCCTAAGCCATGGAGCGCTTTAAAGGTGATTACCAACACCTTGAAACGCACCCGGAAGTCCACCGGCAGCCAATGCAGCTCTTGCAGGAGAGGTGTCACATGGAAGTGCCCCGTCGCTCCCATAATCCCCCGCGCGGCCGCATTCTGCACCAGTTGGAGCCTCTGGGTGCACCCCAAGGGGAGCCCCATGTAGGGAGCATTGCAGTAGTCCAGGCATGCTTGTCTCCCGCTTGCAGGGCAGAGACCCGAAAATCAGCTGGGCAGGAAGCCCTGGAGCATGCGCCCTAGAGCTGAGCTGGGAGCTCGGCTCAAGTGCCCTCGGGGAGGGCTCCATTGGTTCGCCATCCTGGGTATAGGTTCTGCTTAAGTAGGGGGCTGGATTAGAAGACCTCCAAGGTCCTTTCAGGCTCATTCATTCTATTCTAAATCACCTGAGCACGGGGATGTTGCAACAGTCCTAAGTGTGAAAAAACAACCATAAATCCCTTTTTTTCCAGCGCAGTTGTAACTGCGAACGGACCCTAAATGAACTGTTGTAAATGAGATAGGTCACTAAGAACAGCTTCTTTAACCCATGTTTTTCTCCACCCCTCCGCAGTGTGTGGCCCACAACGCCTTGGAGTGCGCCAGGGCAATTTACGCTTATGCCCTACAAGTGTTCCCCAGCAAGAAGAGCGTCTGGTTACGAGCGGCTTATTTTGAGAAGAATCACGGAACAAGGTACGTCCCTCCCCGTGTGCCATTTTCACAAACATTTCTCCAGGAAGCTAGTTGTGGCAATGATTTGAGCCAGCGGTGGGTTTCCAATATTCTTAACACTGGTTCACCCCTGCCCACCCGCTCGCTTTGGGTTCTGCGTTCTGCGCCCGCCCTTGAAAATGTGCCTAAATAGGACAGCATAGAGGCAGGATGAGTGGATGGGCCCACCCATGATCTCCGCTATCGGTTTGCACGAACCGGTACGAACCTCTGGTTCCGGCGACGGCTTTCACTTCACTTGTTTCCACTGGAGGAGAACGGATCCGGCATGTTTTTCCTACAGTTTTTGTTTTTAAAGACAAAAATGCAACAAATTACCGCCTCTCCATGCCAGAACCTTTGAGGCTTTCTCCATTGTCACTTTTTTGATTCTTCTGGATGGCCAAAACAATCTCCTTTTTTTGGTCGTCGCCCACGAGGTTCTACACGTCACAGGGTCTCCTACGGATGCCTGTGGCGCACATTGGTAGCTTTTAAATTTCTGGGCATCTATATCTCGAAGGACCTCTCATGGACTATGAATGTTAACATGCTTGCGAAGAAGGCACAGAAGAGGCTGCACTTCCTGAGAATGCTCAGGAAGGTAAATCTTACCTCAGCATCAACTGCTGTCCTACTATCACAGCACTATTGCGAGTGTCCTGACATAAGGCATTCGTGCATGGTATGGAAGCAGCTCTGCAGCGGACAAAAAAGCTCTATAGAGAATCATTAAAACTGCCCAGAATATCATCGGGCTCCAGCTACCAGCCCTGGATGACATCTTCCAATCTCGCTGTTTGAGGAAGTTGCACAACATTCTCAGAGACTCTTCCCATCCTGCTTACCATCTTTTTGGACTGTTGCCTTCTGGCAGAAGATACCGAACAATTAAAACTCGGACCACACGTTTTCTGAATAGTTTTTATCCCAGAGCTATCATTGCACTCAACAATGAACTAAAGGGCCACCATCCGTGAGCTGTTGGACAGCATTACTTGGTCTGTTGTGTGGATGTTTGGGTGGTTTAGGGGTGGGGAATTTTTTTTTAAATTTGATTTATATGCCGCCCTTCTCTGGAGACTCAGGGCGGCTTACAATGCGTTAAGCAATAGCCTTCCTACTTTTGTATATTTATACAAATTTCAGCTTATTGCCCCCACAAACTGGGTCCTCAATTGACCTACCTTAGAAAGGATGGAAGGCTGAGTCAACCTTATTTGTGGTGGGTGGGAGTGTGTTTGGGGATTGTTATGTGTGTTGGACCTGGTTTTTGGGTGTTAAGTGAATTTCGTTGTATGGGTATACTGTGTATACACGTAAGGTGACAGTAAAGTTATTATTATTATTTAAAAATTACACACAGGTTGCCTTTGACATACAACCAGAATTGAGCCCTAAATTTCTCTTGTAAAGAGAAAAGTTGATACGTTGTCGGCCTGTTTTGCAAGGGGGAGAAACTAATATTGTTGCAATATATTTAACATTATTCAACCAGAGAGGATAAATATATGTGTGTGTGTGTGTGTGTTTTGGTCTTTGGTCTTTTTTAATGCACATTTTAAAAATCATTTTGTCGACTTTTCTTGGGGGAAAAAATCTTCCTTTTTCTATTTTTCCAATTTGCATTTTAACTTTCCGAATAAAATGCTTAGATAGGCCTCAACATACGACTTCCAGTTGAGCCCCAAATTTCTGTTGCTAAGTGGAACATTTGTTAAGTGAGTGTTGCCCCATTTTATGACCTTGCTTGCCACAGACGTTAAGTGAATCACCGCCGATGTTACATTAGCAACACTGTTGTTAAGTGACTCTGGCTCCCCCGTTGTCTTGGCTTGTCAGAAGGTCTCAAAAGGGAATCACGTGACCCCGGGATACCATGACCGTCATAAATAGGAACCAGTTGCCAAGCATCTGAATTTTGATCACTTGACCCTGCAACGGTCGTAAGTGTGAAAAACTGCCATAGGTCACTTTTTTCAGCGCCGTTGTAGTCTTTGAAGGGTCACTAAACGAACTTATTGTAAGTCAAGGAGTACTGTATTTTTCGGACTATAAGACACACTTTTTTGTCTCCCAAAAGGGGGTGAAAATGTCTGTGCATCTTACAAAATATCGCCGAAACTCCGCCCACCCGATGGCCTCTGCACTCCCCGTTTTTGGGACTCTGGCCTTTCTCAGGCCTTTTTTGGTCCCATTTTTGAGATTTTGGGGCCCTTTTTTTTTTTGTGGAAAAAGCCTCAAAAACGTGCCCATCCTATTTTTGAGCCTTTTTTGGCCCATTTTTGAGGCTTTTCTTGCCTTTTTTTTTAAATGGAAAAAGCCTCAAAAATGGGCCCATCCTATTTTTGAGGCTTTTTTTGGCCCATTTTTGAGGCTTTTTGGCCTTTTTTTGTGTGTGGAAAAAGCCTCAAAAACGTGCCCATCCTATTTTTGAGCCTTTTTTGGCCCATTTTTGAGGCTTTTCTTGCCTTTTTTTTTAAATGGAAAAAGCCTCAAAAATGGGCCCATCCTATTTTTGAGGCTTTTTTTGGCCCATTTTTGAGGCTTTTTGGCCTTTTTTGTGTGTGTGTGGAAAAAGCCTCAAAAATGGGCCCATCCTATTTTTGAGCCTTTTTTGGCCCATTTTTGAGGCTTTTCTTGCCTTTTTTTTCTTTTCTTTTTTTTTTGTGGAAAAAGCCTCAAATACGGGCCCATCCTATTTTTGAGCCTTTTTTGGCCCATTTTTGAGGCTTTTCTTGCCTTTTTTTTAAAATGGAAAAAGCCTCAAAAACGGGCCCATCCTATTTTTGAGCCTTTTTTTGGCCCATTTTTGAGGCTTTTCTTGCCTTTTTTTTCTTTTCTTTTCTTTTTTTTCTTTTTCTTTTTCTTTTTTTTTTGTGGAAAAAGCCTCAAAAACGGGCCCATCCTATTTTTGAGCCTTTTTTTGGCCCATTTTTGAGGCTTTTCTTGCCTTTTTTTTAAAATGGAAAAAGCCTCAAAAATGGGCCCATCCTATTTTTGAGCCTTTTTTTGGCCCTTTTTTGAGGCTTTTCTTGCCTTTTTTTTTTTAATGGAAAAAGCCTCAAAAACGGGCCCATCCTATTTTTGAGCCTTTTTTTGGCCCTTTTTTGGGGCTTTTCTTTCCTTTTTTTTTTGTGGCAAAAGCCTCAAAAATGGGCTGAAAAAAGCCCCCAAAATGGGCCAAAAAGGGCCCGAAAAAAGGGAGGCCGAAAGCTTTTTTTGTTGTTGTTGTATTCCTCTTCTAAATTTAGGTGCGTCTTATAGTCAGGTGTGTCTTACAGCCCAAAAAATACGGTACCTGTATTGCTTCTTTACATTTAAAATCACAGGTTAGAAACCCGGACGTTTGCATTCTAATTTCCTTGGGCCGCTGTCTACTTTCAGGGAATCCTTGGAAGCTCTCTTGCAAAGGGCTGTGGCTCATTGCCCCAAGGCTGAAGTCTTGTGGCTCATGGGGGCCAAATCCAAATGGTTGGCCGGAGACGTCCCTGCGGCCAGGAGCATTCTGGCGTTGGCTTTCCAGGTGAGTACGCACCTGCGTTCATCGGGGTCCTTCCCTTTCGTGGTGACCGCTTTGGAACAGAGGGCTAAATGCTTCTAGCGGTATTTCTCAGTCTTGGCAACCTGAAGGCTTAGGACCGGGGTATTTACGGGACCCCCTTCTGCCACCAGTAGCCTCCCACCGACCAGTACGCTCCCATAGAGGGGGGCTCCTCAGGGTGCCGTCAGTCAAACAGTGTCGACTGGCGGCCCCCAGGGGGGAGGGCCTTCTCTGTGGGGGCGCCGGCCATTTGGAACGAGCTCCCCCCAGAGATACGGAGGATCCCGGATCGGCACGCTTTCCGCCAGGGCCTCAAAACATTCCTATTCCAGCAGGCTGGCCTGGCCTGGCCTAACTTCTCCTTCACGCTACTTTTAAATTTTTAATTTGTCTAAATTGGGGTGTTTTAATCTGTCTTTTGGGCCAAAATATATTTTAAATGGTTTTTAAGGTTTATATTATATGTATTTTTATCTTGTGGCTGTTCACCGCCCTGAGTCCTTCGGGAGTAGGGCGGTATATAAATTTAGTAAGTAAGTAAGTAAGTAACTAAATAAAATAGTAGTAGTAGTAGTAGTAGTAGTAGTAGAGGTGTGGACTTCAACTCCCAGAATTCCCCAGCTTTCTTGCACACTGCAGCTGGTTGGACCACTTTCCTGTCCCTCAACCTTGACAACTTGAAGACGTGTGGACTTCAACTCCCAGAATTCCCCAGCCAGCATTTTACTTGAATTGTAGATGATACTTTAACAACTCTTAGGTTCTTGGTTAGGACCTGAACTGTTAAGTTTTTATCAGTCCCAGACTATGAATCGAATTGAAAATTAAATAATAATAACAATAAATAAAGGAAGGTGATTATTTATATACGTTTATATATTAAGCAATAGGGACATGGTGGCTCAGTGGCTAAGATGCTGAGCTTTTCGATCAAAAGGTCGGCAGTTCAACGGTTCAAATCCCCAGTGCCGCGTAACTGGGTGAGCTCCCGTTCCTTGTCCCAGCTTCTGCCAACCTAGCAGTTTGAAAGCAGGTAAAAAATGCAAGTAGAAAAATAGGGAGCACTTTGGGGGGAAGGTAACAGTGTTCCGTGCGCCTTTGGCGTTGAGTCATGCCGGCCACATGACCACGGAGACATCTTCGGACAGCGCTGGCTCTTCGGTTTAGAAACGGAGATGAGCACCGCCCCCTAGAGTCGGGAACGACTAGCACATATGTGCGAGGGGAACCTTTACCTTTAACTATATATTAAGCACCAAGGATCCCGCAGTTCAGCCCTCTTCCTGCTTTCTAATCTGGTGCCTTAACCATCAGCCCAAACTGGGTCTTAAGATACTCAGCTACCACCAAGTGCCACTATTAAAACAATAGAAGAAGTGGAAGATTCATACATACAAATTAATGAAGTGGGATTTTTCTGACCTCCTTCCCTGTCTCCCTCTGTGACTTATATTTTCAGGCCAATCCCAACAGCGAAGAGATTTGGCTGGCTGCCGTGAAGTTGGAATCCGAAAACAACGAATACGAACGAGCAAGGCGTTTGTTGGCCAAGGCCCGTAGCAGTGCCCCTACAGCTAGAGTAAGTCCACTCTGCTTGGAGAATGGAAATCTGCCGAAAGAAATTCAATCGTTAATGCATAAAGCTGTGTTTTCAGCACATCGGCTCGGTTCAGTGTATGTACCTTGGCCTTTTCTGGCAGTCTGGGCTTCAGTTCCCAGAATTCTTATCAATGCTCATGGTGTCATGTCTAAGGTGGGAGTAGAACTCATAATCATCTGCTGATTGGCCCAAAGTCACCCAACCGGCTTTCATGCCTAAGGTGGGACTAGAACTCATAATCATCTGCTGATTGGCTCCCAGCCAGCTTTCATGCCTAGAAATCACAATTTGTAGTCTCGTGCCTTAACCGCTATAGCAAATTAACTCCCATGCTATAATTATTAAAATTAATTTGTTATTTTTACAAATTGGTAGTCCCAATTTTTGTGAGCTTAAATGGACTCCAGAGGATGGTAGGGGACAGGGGTGGACTGCTGGGGGTTCGCAGAGGTTTGGAAGAACCTTTAGCTTAGATTATGTACAGTTCGGAGAACCCCCAAATTCCACTCCTAGCTGGCCCCTCCCACCCCGCCCTGCCCCTTCCAGGAATCCACACGTGGCCTGTTTTGGATGCAAGCAAGTGCAGCGCGCATGTGGCAGCTCTGGGAGAGCGAAAAATAGACCTAGTGGAAGTTCAGGAAGACTAGAAACAGGCCTGTTTCTGGCCTCTAGAGGGCCTCCGGAGCCTGGGGAGGCCGTTTTCGCCCTCCCAGAGGCTCGAGGAAAGCCTCCAGTGTCGAAGCATGAATCAGCCCCGTTCCCCTCCTGGGGAAACTGTAATTAATTAGAGGTGAATGGATCTTGTTTTTCATGATGCGTACTCTCAAAGAAAGAAAACCCGAAGCATATATTCTAAGAAACATTTTATTATAAAAGTAAAAACTAGCTAAGTACATCTTACCTGCAGTCTTATCACACAGACGGACAAAGGAAGAAGTAAATCAGGAAGTTAGAAAAAGAAAGAATGTAGACATGCGCAATAACTCAAAAATCACAAGACAGTCTTATCTCTGTTGATAAAGTCCTATGGCAGGCTACCGTAATGTTCAGAATGGAAGCTCAGCTGGTAAATATAAATAACACAGTGACATCCAGAACTTGGGGAAGGCAAAAATACCCCCACCTCCCAAGTGCAGGAGGCCACCTAGGCCACACCCACCATGGCCAGCAACTGGGCAGAGAACCCCTTGCTAAAATTTTTGAAGCCCACCCCTGGTAGAGGACAGGAAGGCCTGGAAGAACTTTGTCCATGGGGTGGCAATAGGTCGGACACGACTTCGCAACTAACCAAAACGACAAGAGTGTCAGAGCGGCAATCAGCCCCGTTCCCATCCTGGGGTAATTGCCCTCAATTAGAGGTGGAATCGTGGCATTTTCCTTGTGTATACTTAAAAATAAATAAATAAACTGAAGATATATTTTCTAATTAAACTCATATTTATTGTAAAGAAAATAAGAACATCTCACTATCTAAATTAGGTTACATCTTGGAAGCTTTCCCGGCTACCTCTCTTGGCCGGAGAACAAAGAAAAAGTTTTAGAAAAGAAGAAAGGAATGTAGACATGCGCAGTAGATTAGGGATAAGAGTTTTGGCAAGCTACGGTAAGTCTGAAAGTCCAAAAATAAGGTCTCAAATACAAAAACACAGTGACAAAGAGTCCAATTTTTCTCATTTTTCACCCCCCTAACATTGCTAAGTAGGTAAAATCCATATCTATAGTTTACAATCTTACCATTTTTCCTTTCTAAGAGCTGGGTGGGTGAGTAGCTTAGGAGCAACCTGAAACCAGCTGCTATGCCATTACAGTCGGCATAGTTGAGTAGACACTGTGCAGCATAGTGGTTGCCCTCAAAACCCCTGGTGAGCGTGTGGGTGGGCCTAAAATGTTTTGGAAGGAGGGGATTCCCCTGGATTAGGGTCGAAGGTCAAGTCTCCTTATTTCTTCTTTCCAGGTCTTCATGAAGTCCGTCAAACTGGAGTGGGTGCTTGGGAACATTGCCGCGGCCCAGGAACTCTGCGAGGAAGCCCTGAAGCATTATGAAGACTTCCCCAAGCTCTGGATGATGAAAGGGCAAATAGAAGAGCAGGAGGAACTGATTGAAAAGGCCCGGGATGCTTATAACCAAGGAGTAAGCCTCTCTAGTTTTCTAAAAAGACTGTAGGGTGTCTCATAATGTATTTATTTCTGTGTATGGGTAGTAGAATATAATAGATTTCTATGTGAGAGGGATCATGGAATCCTGGTGGACAGTCGCTTAAATAGGAGCCAGCCGTGTGCTGCAGCTGCCAAAAAAGCCAACACAGTTCTAGGCTGCATCAACAGAGGGATAGAATCAAGATCACGTGAAGTGTTAATACCACTTTATAAGGCCTTGGGAAGGCCATACTTGGAATCCTGCATCCAGTTTTGGTCTCCACGATGTTAAAAAGATGTGGAGACTCTAAGAAAGAGTGCAGAGAAGAGCAACGAAGAGGATTAGGGAACTGGAGGCTAAAACATATGAAGAACGGTTGCAGGAACTGGGTAGGTCTAGTTTAATGAAAAGAAGGACTAGGGGGACATGATAGCAGTCTTCCAATATCTCAGGGGCTGCCCCAAAGAAGAGGGAGTCAAGCTGTTCTCTTGAAGGCAGGACAAGAAGCAATGGGTGGAAACTAATCAAGGAGAGAAGCAACTTAGAACTAAGGAGAAATTTCCTAGCAGTGAGAACAATTAATCAGTGAAACAACTTGCCTCCAGAAGTTGTGAATGCTCCAACAATGGTAGTTTTTAAGAAGAGATTCGACAACTATTTGTGAAATGGTATAGGGCAGTGATGGCTAACCTTTTTGCCGTCGCATGCCAAAAGCAGGGGGAGCACAGGGGGTCACATGCATGCGTGCCCACACCCATAATTCAATGCTCCCCATGCTGCCACCCCCCATGCACATGCACATACACACACAACACACACACACACCCATGTTCCTCCCGCTTTTGGCATGCACAACAAAAAGGTTACCGGTGGGCCTTTCTTGGAGCCTGGGGAAGCAAAAACGGCCTTCCTCACCCACCCGGAGGCCCTCCGGAGGCCAGAAACGGCTCGTTTCCAAACTTCCACTGCACCTGGAAGGCCCAAAAATCAGCTGGCCGGCGTGCACATGCATGCTGGAGCTGAGCTAGGGCAGTGCTCGTGTGCCCACAGATATGGCTCCGCATGTCACAGGTTCGCCATCCCGGGTATAGGATTTTCTCCCTGAGCAGGGGTTGGACTGCAAGACCTCCAAGGAAGGGACTTTGGAGATCTTTAGTCCAACCCGTTGCTCAGACAGGAAGCCCTATACCTGTTCAGACAAATAGTTGTCCAATCTCTTCTTAAAAGCCTCCAATAATGGAGCACCCACAACTTCTGGAAGCAAGTCTTCCCACTGATTCATTGTTCTCACTGTCAGGAAATTTCTCCTTAATTCTAAGTTGCTTCTCTGCTTATTTAGTTTTCATCCGTTGCTTCTGGTCCTGCCCTCAGGTGCTTTGGAGAATAGCTTGACTCCCTCTTCTTTGAGGCAGCCCCTGAGATATTGGAAGACTGCTATCATGTCACCCCCTAGTCCTTTTCATTAAACTAGACATACCCAGTCTTTAAGTCATAAAGCAAACACGGTGGTCATTGAGAGAACACCATGGTCATTAAGTGAACCCACTACCCACAATGAGCGGGTTTAGTTTTATTTTCTTTTTGTTTTTTGCCAGAAAGTGTAAATAATAGACAGTCTCCTACATTGAGGAATCACTCCAGTTATGAAGTTAGTAACACGATTATTAAGCGAATGCGGCTTCCCGAATGACTTGGCTCATCAGAAGGTCGGAAAAGGTGATCACATGATCCCAGGGAACTGCAACCGTCATAAATTCAAGCCCGAGTCTGAATTTTGATGACGTGACCCTGGAGATGCTGCAGTTGCAACTTTTTTTTTAAAATTAGATTTATATGCCACCCTTCTCTGGAGACTCAGGGCGGCTTACAATGCGTTAAGCAATAGCCTTCATACTTTTGTATATTTATACAAAGTCAGCTTATTGCCCCCACAAACTGGGTCCTCAATAATGCATATAAATTGCATTATAAATAAATAAATAAATACAATACAATGCAAAGATACTTTTTTTAAAAAAAGAGATTTATATGCCGCCCTTCTCCGAAGACTCAGGGCGGCTCACAATGCATTAAGCAATAGCCTTCATACATTTGCATATTTTATACAAAGTCAGCTTATTGCCCCCACAAACTGGGTCCTCAATTTACCCACCTTAGAAAGGATGGAAGGCTGAGTCAATCTTGAGCCTGGGGAGATTCGAACTTACAGTAATTGCAGGCAGCTGAATGTTCTTTCTTTCTTTCTTTCTTTCTTTCTTTCTTTCTTTCTTTCTTTCTTTCTTTCTTTCTTTCTTTCTTTCTCTTTCTTTCCTTCCTTCCTTCCTTCCTTCCTTCCTTCCTTCCCTCCCTCCCTCCCTCCCTCCCTCCCTCCCTCCCTCCCTCCCTCCTTCCTTCCTTCCTTCCTTCCTTCCTTCCTTCCTTCCTTCCTTTCTTTCTTCTTCTTCTTTTAATTAGATTTATACGCCGCCCTTCTCCGGAGACTCAGGGCGGCTTACAATGCGTTAAGCAATAGCCTTCATACTTTTGTATATTTATACAAAGTCAGCTTATTGCCCCCACAAACTGGGTCCTCAATTGACCTACCTTAGAAAGGATGGAAGGCTGAGTCAACCTGGAGCCTGGTAAGAATTGAACTCGCAGTAATTGCAGGCAGCTGGATGTTAATAACAGGCTTTAGCCTGCTGAGCTATCCAGGTTCCTGAAAAATGGTCATAAGTCACTTTTTTTTCCAGATCCCTTGTAACTTCTGTCACTAAGCGAACGGTGTTAAGTCGAGAACTACCTGTACAACATTTTCTTTCCGTCTTTCCTTCCCGACAGCTGAAAAAATGCCCTGGTTCAATCCCCCTTTGGCTGCTGCTGTCCAGGCTGGAGGAGAAGGTCGGCCAGCTCACCCGAGCCAGGGCCATCCTGGAGAAATCTCGCCTGAAGAATCCCAAGAACCAAGACTTGTGGTAAGGGGGAAAATCTACCGATCGGAAGCCGTGGCAGACTTTCTGCCAGTGAAGTACAATAGTAGACGATTAACGGAGGGCTTTCAAGTTTAACTTCGCTGTTGATTAACCTGTTAAGGAGCCCCTGCGGATTTTTTACTCCGCTGGTCATTGCTGACTCTAGGACAGGGGTCTCCCACCTTGGCAACTTTAAGCCTGGAGGACTTCTGGGAGCTGTAGGGGACCGTGCTCATCTCTGTTTTAAGGCCATTGAGTCAGCGCTGTCCAAAGACCATCCTGTGGCCAGGATGACGTCACAGAACGCTCTTACTTTTTTCAATTGCAATAACTTCTAACAGGCGCTAAATGAACTGTTTTAAGTCGAGGACTACCTGTAAAATAAAATGCTAAAACAAAAAAAGAAGGAAACCCTAAGGAGGTTGGCCGAAAGCCTTGCTGGAGAATATTCTGTTCTGTTCTGTTCTGTTCTGTTCTGTTCTGTTCTGTTCTGTTCCGTTCCGTTCCGTTCCGTTCCGTTCCGTTCCGTTCCGTTCCACTCCACTCCACTCCACTCCACTCCACTCCACTCTCCTCCCCTCTCCTCCCTTCCAGTCCAGTCCAGTCCAGTCCAGTCCGCTCTCCTCTCCTCTCCTCCCTTCCTTTCCTTTCCTTTCCTTTCCTTTCCTTTCCTTTCCTTTCCTTTCCTTTCCTTTCCTTTCCTTTCCTTTCCTTTCCTTTCCTTTCCTTTCCTTTCCTTTCCTTCCCCTCCCCTCCCCCTCCTCTCTTCTCCTCTCCTACTCCATTCCATCCTCCTCTCAGCTCCATCCTCCTCTCCTCCCCTCCCCTCCCCTCCCCTGCCACTCCACTCCCCTTCCACTCCACTCCACTCCACTCCACTCCACTCCACTCCCCTCCCCCTTCTCCTCTACTCTCCTCTCCTACTCCACTCCATCCTCCTCTCCACTCCACTCCACTCCACTCCACCCTTCCCTTCCCTTCCCGTCCAGTCCCCTCTCCTCCCTTTCCTTTCCCTTCCCTCCCCTCCCCCTCCCTCTCCCTCTCTTCTCCTCTCCCCTCCTCCCTTCTCTTCTCTTCCCTTCCCTCCCCTCCCCTCCCCCTCCTCTCCTCTCTTCTCCTCTCCTCTCCTCTCCACTCCACTCCATCCTCCTCTCCTCTCCTCTCCTCCCTTCCACTCCACTCCACTCTTCCACTTTTTCTAGCTAAAACCTGGTGCTTTGTCTCTCGGTAGGCTGGAATCGGTGCGTTTGGAGTACAGAGCTGGGCTGAAGAACATCGCAAACACTTTGATGGCCAAAGCGCTGCAGGAGTGTCCCAATTCAGGTACGCAAGGCGTCATTCTGGTTTTGCAACTTTGCCCAACCTGACAATACCGTACAACACAGTTAACAATAAAGTGTAAATACCGCTTTATAACACTTGGAATCCTGTGTCGAGTTTTGGTCTCCACGATGTAAAAAAGATGTTGAGACTCTAGAAAGAGTGCAGAGAAGAGCAACCAAGAGGATTAGGAGATTGGAGGAGAAAACATATGAAGAACAGTTGCTGGAATTGGGTATGTGTAGTCTTATGAAAAGAAGGACTAAGGGTGACATGATAACAATGGTCCAATATCTCAGGGGTTGCCACAAAAAAAAAAGAGGATTAATTTATTCTGTTAAGGCATCAAGAAGCAGGACAAAAAGCAACGGATGGAAAATAATCAAGGACAGATGCAACCTAGAACTGAGAGTAATTTCCTGACAATTAGAACAATTAATCGGTGGAACAACTTGTCTCCAGAAGTTGGGAATGCTTCAACACTGAAGGTTTTTAAGAAGAGAATGGACAACCATTTGTCTGAAATGGTATACAATTTCTGCCTGGGGAAGGGGTTGGACTAGAAGACCTCCAAGGTCCCTTCCAACTCTGTTTATTCTATTCTATTCTATTCTATTCTATGCTATGCTATGCTATGCTATGCTATGCTATGCTATGCTATGCTATGCTATGCTATGCTATGCTATGCTATGCTATGCTATGCTATGCTATGCTATGCTATTCTATTCTCCATATTTTCTCTTCTCTTCTCTTCTCTTCTCTTCTCTTCTCTTCTCTTCTCTTCTCTTCTCTTCTCTTCTCTTCTCTTCTCTTCTCTTCTATTCTATTCTATTCTATTCTATTCTATTCTATTCTCCATTCCATATTTTCTATTCTATTCTATTCTATTCTATTCTATTCTATTCTATTCTATTCTATTCTATTCTATTCTATTCTATTCTATTCTCCATATTTTCTCTTCTCGTCTCTTCTCTTCTCTTCTCTTCTCTTCTCTTCTCTTCTCTTCTCTTCTCTTCTCTTCTCTTCTCTTCTCTTCTCTTCTATTCTATTCTATTCTATTCTATTCTATTCTATTCTATTCTATTCTCCATTCCATATTTTCTGTTCTGTTCTATTCTATTCCTATTCTATTCTATTCTATTCCTATTCTATTCTATTCTATTTTATTCTACTCTACTCTACTCTACTCTACTCTACTCTACTCTACTCTACTCTACTCTACTCTACTCTACTCTACTCTACTCTACTCTACTCTACTCTATTCTCCATTCCATATTTTCTATTCTATTCTATTCTATTCTATTCTATTCTATTCTATTCTATTCTATTCTATTCTATTCTATTCTATTCTATTCTATTCTATTCTATTCTATTCTATTCTATTCTATTCTATTCTATTCCATTCCATTCCATTCCATTCCATTCCATTCCATTCCATTCCATTCCATTCCATTCCTTATTTCTATTCTATTCCATTCCATTCCATTCCTTAATTCTATTCTATTCCATTCCATTCCTTATTTCTATTCTATTCTATTCCATTCCATTCGTTAATTCTATTCTATTCTATTCTATTCTATTCTATTCTATTCTATTCTATTCTATTCTATTCTATTCTATTCTATTCTATTCTATTCTATTCTATTCTATTCTATTCTATTCTATTCTATTCTATTCTATTCTCCATTCCATGTTTTCTATTCTGTTCTATTCATTTTCCTTTTTTCAAAAAAAGTACAGGTAGTTCTCAATATAGGACCACCATGGAGCCTGTCTATTACAGTTAGAGGTCGTATCGGTTGTATAAGATGTCGTAGCTGAGAAATTATCATTCCCTCGACCATGGCTAATTGGCAGCGGTCCTGGCCCCCTCCTGGATCACTTCTGACTTCTGTCTCTTCTGCCTTTTAGGAATTCTGTGGTCGGAAGCCATCTTTTTAGAAGCCAGACCTCAACGGAAGACCAAGAGTGTGGATGCTCTGAAGAAGTGCGAACACGATCCCCACGTCCTCCTGGCGGTGGCCAAGTAAGTCATAATACCCGTTTATTTTAAGGAGGGCTGAATACTACCCCCTCAAGCCGATAATTAATCTGGATACACAGTCCAGAATCCCTCTTTAAAAAAGTTCAAAAGGAATATTTGCTAAAGGCTGAGAGCCTAGGCCAGTCTTGGCAACTAGAAGATGGTATGGACTTCAACGGCCAGAATTCCTCAGCCAGCAAAGCTGTGGACTTCAGCTCCCAGAATTCCTCAGCCAGCAAAGCTGTGGACTTCAACTCCCAGAATTCCTCAGCCAGCAAAGCAAAGCTGGCTGAGGAATTCTGGGAATTGAAGTCCACAAGTCTTAAAGTTGCCAAGGTTGGAGATCCTTGGACTAGGAGACCCCCAAGGTCCCGTTCAACCCTATTTATTCTCTCTTCTTTGCCGAGGGGGGGAAAAACCCCACAAAAGGCACCATCCTGTGTTCAGAGACACCCTTGTTATAATTTCTGTTGGCTCAAAGCAGTTTTTTTTTTTTTTTTTGCAATTAAACCTGAGTGGATCCTTTTAGCCCTTTTCGTTCGGCTGTGAAATATTAGGGAACATGTAGTGGGCTCCTTGGGGTACTGCCAGAGAGTCCCTCTTTGTTGCCGTCCCTGACATCAGAACAGCACTCGTGCTCCTTTCCCATTATTTTAATGAGCACTCAGTGTGCTCTCCGATCCCCCCTCCCCACTTTGAAAGCCATTTACAAGAGGTAGTAACGCTTTCCAATATAATAAAACAGGCGCCTGTCTCTTTCTTCCAAACGAACGCCGGCCTTTTTGCTGCCAAGTAATCCTCAGCCAATTGTCCGGCCCTTTGGCCTGTTTCTAAATGATGTTCTTGCACCCAGAACTTCACTTTGTGGGGTCCTTCGATGTTCTCTGAGCTTGGAGGTTTTCTTGCAAGACCTTTCATTAACCAGCTAGGTAACATCATCAGTGTTAGAGGGGAAGGGTGTTTGTGGAGTGGAGGAGGAGGAGGAGGAGATGATGATGGTGGTGATGATAAGAGATTCTAGTCCTGCCTTAAGCATGAAAGCCAGTGGATGACTTTGGACCAATCCACAGGAGAGAGTAAGTTCTAGTCCCGCCTTAAGCATGAAAGTCACCTAGATGACTTTGGGCCAATCACCAGAAGAGCGTGAATTCTAGTCCCGCCTTAAGCATGAAAGCCAGTGGATGCCTTTGGACCAATCACCAGGAGAGAGTAAGATCTAGTCCCGCCTTAACCATGAAAGCCAGTGGAAGACTTTGGACCAATCCCCAGGAGAGAGTGAGTTCTAGTCCCGCCTTAGGCATGAAAGCCACCTAGATGACTTTGGGCTAATCACCAGGAGAGCGTGAATTCTAGTCCCGCCTTAGGCATGAAAGCCACCTAGATAACTTTGGGCCAATCACCAGGAGAGAGTGAGTTCTAGTCCAGCCTTGGGGATGAAAGCCGGCTGGGTGCGAGTCATTTTCTCTCAACCCAACCCACCTCCCAGGATTGTTTTTGTGAAGAAAAAGAGGAGGAGGACGAAGTATTAGGTATGTTGGCTGCCTTGAGTTACTTATATAAAGCAGCAAAGGTGAGATAAAAAATAAAGTAAAATAAAATAAGATATTCTCTTCCTGCACCGACAAAGAGCCTTTGCCTGGTTCTGTTTTAAGTGCAAGCCTTTTAAATAGCTTTCAGCAACCTCTTGCTTTTAAGACCAACATACTTCGCAAGTAGCGTTTCCTCCCCTCGCCCCCCCCCTTTTTAGGCAATTGAAGGAAAGAGTCCTCTGCCCCCCAACTGTGGTTACTAGACCATAAACATCCTTGGTGGAACACCGTGATCTGCCAAGCAGCCTTTTTAATAAATGTCAAGAACTGGAACTCCCTGGGTGTTGATGGAGCTTCTGTGCCGCTATGCAGAATCGGTCCCTGTAACATACCACAGAGGCAGCTGGTTTGACTCGAGGGATTTATTTTAAAAGGAATATTTCAGAACGGAGAACCCAGCAAGGGAAAGTTGGGCCTTGAGAAGGAAGCCCTCTATAGTGTTAGAAAATTGGAATTGCTCGGATACCAGATAAGGGAAATATTGCACAACAAAGGAAAAAGAAAGGAAAGAGGAGGAGAGGGAGAGAGAGGAATGGAAGAAAGGGAAAGGAGAGGAAGAAAGGATAGGGGACAAGAGCAGAAGAGAAGGTGAGAAAGGAGGAAAGGGGAGGAGTGGGGGAGAGGAACAGGAAGTAGGGGAGGAGAGGAGAGGAGGAGGAAGAAAGAAGAGAGGAGGGAGGGAGGGAAAAGAAAGAAAGAAGGAGAAGAAGATTTGTTGTGAAAAGAGGGAAAAGAGAGGGTAGAAGAGCAACCCCAAATGTAATTAAAATGTCTTATTTTTATGCTTTCATTAGGAAAAAATATGTGTATATATATATGTGTGTGTGTGTGTGTGTGTGTGTGTGTGTGTGTGTGTATGTATGTATGTATGTATATATGTAGGTCTTTGGTTATTCGGGTCTTATATATATATATATGATCAATTATGAATAAGAGAATGTACATTTACAACATATATTGTGACCCAGGCCCAAACAAACTTTATTCAAACAGCTGAGAATGACTTCATTCCCAACGTCATTCAACTCAATTAAAGCAAATTCCTCCCAACACAAATTCTTCCGTCCTATCGCAAACCTTGGTCCCATTAGGCAAACTGCCAAAGGCCTTTCTTGGCAAACGTTCAGAAGTCACAGATACAAAAATAAATGCAATAGATGAAGAAGACGACGAAGCTACCAACGTTGTTTTCTGGCAAAGCCCAAACGCCGTTGCTGGTCTGTTTTAAGCCTCATGGGAGGGGCCAGTCATCTCTTGGCCTTACTCCTGAGTTGTCCTCTTTGCTTGAGCTGCTCTTGCCTTCTGGCGGCTCTTCTCATGTGTGCATTAGGAACAGGCTCCTCCTGTTCCTCTGCCTCACTCCTATCAGCCTCTGAAGTCTGTACATCATTCCTCGATGGCTCTGGCCCCATCTCTGCCTCCGACGCAGAGCCCTCATCCGGGCCTTCCCCACCGCCAGGACTGCCCCATGTTCTTCCTCAGCCTCATCGCTGTCCGACTCAGCTGCCAGCTCCGCAGACTGCTGGACGACCACAACAATATGTGTATAAGAAATAAAAATAAAAAAACTTTAAAAAAAGAGAGAGAGAGAGAAGGAAGCCTATGTTCCGATGGCTTTTCTCCATGGTGCTGAGCGTCTTCGGCTGTGCTTCGGTTAGATTTTCCCATTTAGAGGCAACCAGACTTGGTATTCAGCCGGTTCGGATCAGTTTGGGCGAACTGGTGGAGGAAATCGCAGATGGGCCTGCCCACCTGCCTAGGCTCTATGCCCATGATGGCGAACAGGTGGCACGTGTAGCCATATCAGGGGCACACTTGCTATTTTCGGGTCTTCTGGGCCCACCAGAAGTAGGGAAACAGGCTGTTTCCTGCCTCCGGAGGGCCTGGGGGGTGGGGAAGGCTCGATTTTCTTTTTTATCTGGTTCAAGGGCCTCTTTAGGAATCTGGGGAGGGTGAAAATGGCCTCTCCCCCCCGCCCCCCCGAGGTTTTCCGGGGGCCGAAAACCTCTAGTCTCACCGGAAGTTGTCAAATGGGGCATTTTCGGCTTTCGAAAGCAGGCTAAGGAATTCTGGGAGTTGAAGTCCACGAGTCTTAAAGTTGCCAAGTTTGGAGACCCCTGCTTATAGCATCCCCGTCAAACGGTCGTCCTCCTCAAGACTCTTGCTTTGACCAGAAAGATGTTCCTGGTCTCCTTAGGTTGTCTTCTCCTTCCTTCTCCTCTGCAGGTTGTTCTGGAGCGAACGCAAAATAACCAAAGCTCGAGAATGGTTCCATCGGACCGTGAAGATCGATTCTGACCTGGGAGATGCTTGGGCGTTTTTTTATAAATTTGAGCTTCAGCATGGCACCGAGGTAAGGAAAAGGTTGCATAACTCAAATAGGGACTTTATGGAGAGACTTTGCTAATTGAGGGGAGCTGGCTAGGTGACTTTGAGCCAATCACCAGGAGATGTTGAGTTCTAGTACCGCCTTAGGCACAAACGTTACTGAGTACTTTGAGTCATTGGCCAGGACACTGGGAGTTCTAGTCCTACTTTGGATCATGAAAGCTAGTTGGCTGACTTTGGGCCAATCACCAGGAGACGGTGAGTTCTAGTTCCACCTTAGGAATGAAAGCCAGCTGGGTGAATTTGGGCCAGTCACTTTCTCTCAGCCCAATCCTCTTCACAGGGTTGTTATTGTGGGGAAAATAGGAGGAAAAAGGAGAATTAGATCTATTTACCCCCTTGATATTACCCGACACTATCTGACATTACCTATAAAGTCATAAAGGTAGGATAAAAATACAGAATTGCAAGAATTTTAAAACCCTGTACACAATGGTGAAATCTAAAATTAGTTATTACCGGTTCTTGTTGTTGTTATGTTATGGGGCCATATTACTAGCTAACCAGAATCGCATGTAGCCCACACAGATCATGGGTTGCACACAGGGGTGAAATGTAAAATTTGTTACTACCGGTTCTGTGGGTGTAGCTTGGTGGGAGGGTGTAATGTGAGTGGATGGGCATGGCCAATTTTTTTAAAAAAACTTTTAAAACCATTTTTTCTACAACTTCTTCGGCGAAGAGGTTGTAAAAAAATGCTTTAAAAGGCTCTGATGATCCCAGCTGAGTTGCCTGATCGGCAGAGGCTTTTTTTTCTTTTAAATGCCTCATATGATCAGGCAACTCAGCTGGGATCGTCAGAGGCATTTAAAAGAAAAAAAGGGTTTCTTTTGGTGAGCCACGCGATCATCAGAGGCTTTTTTTTTACTTTTAAAAGCATTTTTTCGGCCGAAGAGATTGTAGAAAAAATGCTTTTAAAAGTAAAAAAAAAAGCCTCTGATGATTGTGCGACTCAGCTGGGCATTGGGGGGGGGGTTTGCTACCAGTTCTCCGAACCACCTGCCTCCATCGCTTCCGGTCCGAACCGGGAGCATTTCACCCCTGCCTGTACGGCTAAAACGAGCTTTCCCCCCTCTTTTTCCCCATCCCGACATAGGAACAGCAAGAAGAGGTGAGGAAGCGTTGTGAGAACGCCGAGCCGCGGCACGGCGAGCTGTGGTGTGAGGTCTCCAAGGACATCAGCAACTGGCAGAGTAAGATCGGCGAGATCCTGCTACTGGTGGCGGCCAAGATCAAGAACACGTTCTAGAAGAGGCGAGCCGTGGAAGCCCTTGGGGCCCAAAGGAACTCTGCTTGGCTTACCCCTCATCCTCAGAGCATCGAAAGAGAAAGAGCGCTGGGTAGCATGTTTGCTCCAGGCCTTGTCATCCTGACAGCTGACAAGTCACAAGGACAATGGACTGTATACGAGATGTTTTGTATATATAGCGGCTTAGCCATTCTGAAGGGCAAACCCCAGGAACTTTTAACAGTCCTGGCTGACAGGCAGACAGATGTTTCCTCTGCTGTCTGAAGTCTCCTGGTGTTTGTTTTGTTTTCTCCAAATTCCTTCGAGAAGCTTCTGGCCCGCCTCTAGACCCATCGTTTTCTAATATTCAGATTGCTTACCTAAATTCTCCTCCTCCTCCTCCTCCTTCTCTTTCTCCTCCTCCACCTTCTCCTCCTCCTTCTCCTTCTCCTCCTCCTCCTTTGCCTTCTACTCCTCCTCTCCTTCTCCTCTGCCTTTTCCTCCTTCTTCTTCTCCTGCTCCTCCTCCTTCTCCTCCTCTGCCTCCTCCTTCTCCTCCTCCTCCTTTGCCTTCTACTCCTCCTCTCCTTCTCCTCTGCCTTTTCCTCCTCCTTCTCCTGCTCCTTCTCCTTCTCCTCCTCTGCCCTCCTCCTTCTCCTCCTCCTCCTCCTTTGCCTTCTACTCCTCCTCTCCTTCTCCTCTGCCTTTTCCTCCTCCTTCTCCTGCTCCTTCTCCTTCTCCTCCTCTGCCTCCTCCTTCTCCTCCTCCTCCTCCTTTGCCTTCTACTCCTCCTCTCCTTCTCCTCTGCCTTTTCCTCCTCCTTCTCCTGCTCCTTCTCCTCCTCTGCCCTCCTCCTTCTCCTTCTTCTTCTCCTCCTCCTCCTTCTCTTCCTCCTCCTCCTCCTCCGCCTCCTTCCTATTTAAAGAGTGCCGTCTATTTTTCTACCGGGAAAAAAAAGAAACCCCACATTTTTGTGCCACAAAATTCTTCTATAGGAATTTTCAACTCGGAATTTATCTCTGACAAGAATGGAGTCAGAAAACCACCAGACCGCTTAGAAAGCGACACCTCGTTTTAAAAGACTGTTGACACACGGAAAGTGGAGTGAGAAACGGGCAGGGTTGCCACAGGGGAAAACTGGCTAAGGCGGACCATCTTGTCAAAAGGTTTTGGAAAAAAACAAAAATGAAATAAGGTATCCCGTTCTCACAGGTTTCCCCCCTTCCCCTCCCCTCCCTTCCCTTTTCTCTCTTTGGAAGTCTTTTTCTTTTTTTTTTTGGAAAATTCCCCCCCCCCCAAAATCTTTGGAATTTTAAACAATTGTGCTTTCAGATCTGTAGAAGAATTATACCAAAATGCAGGAAAGAGTAAGTGTGTGAGTGTGTGTGGGGAGGGGGGGGAGGGGAATGTGTTTAAGCAACAGATTATTTCCTAAAAGGGGCAGATAGACCTAAAGAGCGAGTACTGTATGAAAGGAGAAGCTTTTTAGTGGAAGGAAAGGAGTTTAGTGAGTGACAGGCTCCTCGCTGTAGTAGTATAAAAACAACGCCTAAACAAACTCTATTTAAAATTGTTCTTCTCATAGCAATAGTTTTTGATCTAGTATGTTTGAAACATTTCTTTCTTTCTTTCTTTTTTTTTAAAGAAAATGCATTCCTGGTTTATCTCTTCCCTCCTGGGAATTTCCCTTCCTCCCCTTCAGGAAAATTGTTTCTGTGTATTAAAACATATCGGAATGTTTTCGCATGGCATCCTTGTTTTTTGGGGGAAAAAGGATTGGACGATCGGAACGCACTGTCAGCGGTCCAAATAATGCACTCACTGAAAACAGAACTCCGAGGCAGATAGATTCCTCAAAGAACAATTCATTGGATGCATCGTATTGGCCCAACTGGTGAAAACCGACTCTGAAAGTTCCCGCAATTTTCGCCTAACTAAAAAGTGAAAGTTTCCCTTTTCCACCAAGTCATCAGTCACATTGTCCAATAGAAGTGCCGGCCGGTTGCTTAGTTACTCTACTCCTCCTCTTCCCCACCACCTGTTGGAATGTCCTTGGTTCCCCCAGAAAAACATCTTGTTTTGACTACAAACCCCAGCTAACTATTTTCCCTTCCCTCTCTTGTGGCAACCCTGAAGCCGTAAAAATGGCCAGGTTCGCCTCTGGGTTGACACATGCATATAAAAAACCTGCTCACGCGTTCCCTTTGCAAATAAAATGAACCTACCATATTTTTCGGTGAAAAATAAATCTGGGTGCGTCTTATACTCCGAATGTAGCCCTGCCTAGCTTCTCAGACGGAGGTTTCAGAGGCTGAAAAAAGCATCAGAAACGAAGCTTCAGAAAAGCCCCAAAAGAGAGTTTCAGAGGCTTTTTTTTCCTGAATCTCTGTTTCAGAGGCTTTCACAAGGCAGGAAAAGTTCTTTTCTGAAACGAGTTCTGAAGTTTCAGAGGCAGAAAAAAAAAAAGCAAGGCACGGAGCTCAACCAAGGAACCTGTTGCTAAAAATTACCTCTGGAAAAGGCTGATTGGGAGTATTCTGAAGGCTGATCCACCTGCCAATCAGCTTTTTTCCAATTTTCCTCCCCTAAAACTAAGGTGCGTCTTATACTCTGAAAAATACGGTATTTGAATTAAAGCGCATTCCGTCGTCACAATGTCCATTTCTCCTTTTGCAGTTGGAGTGGAACTCACCTGCTTACAGGTTGTCCTCCACTTACAACCGTAAACAATCCAATCGACCACTTGATGGGTTCTGGGTCACCCAGGGATCTCCAGAACCAGGTCTTCAGAAAGAGTGTCAAAGCAGGGGCCAATCATAGGGAATTTAGGAACTCTTGAGATGTCTGGACTTCAGCTCCCAGAATTCCCAGCCAGCAGGGTAAAAACAGTCTGATTGCAAATTCAGAAAATGTGGCCAAGTGAACACAGGAATGGGAGCGTCGTAACTCTGAACCTGGTTTGTAAGTGTTTTTTTCTGGATTTGTAGCTCTGAATGATTACTAAGCAACAGGTGATAAGCCAAGGATCCCTGTAATTATACTGCTCAAAAAAATAAAGGGAACACAAGCAGAAGACATCCGAGAGCTGAATGAATGAAATAGCCTTATTAAATACTTTGTTTGTTACATATAGTAGTTTGTTTATACACTGCTCAAACAACTAAAGGGAACAAAAGCAGTGTATTAAGGTATAACCAGTGCTGTGCCTGAAGATTCAATTTCTTTTTCCCTAATTAAGCAACCTCCTCTGGTCTCTCTCGAATTTTAAACATTTATTTTCAGCCCCTTTTCTGCAAGATTGTTTTGGGGTTCACTTCAGTATTAACTATCCCGAGAAGATTCAAGCGATAATTCCAACATTGGCTTCTCTTTCTCTGCGGTCTGCAATTGCTTGAAAAATACTTTTAGCTTTTGCCAGTGTTTTTGCCATTTTTTGCCATTTTTTAAAGATGGTCAGATTTCAACTCCAGATATTCCCCGGTCAGCAATGCTGGCTTGGAGGATTCTGGGAGTTGAAGTCCACCCAGCTTAAGGTTGCCAAGTTTGAAAAAGTCTGCAGAGATTCTCAGTCATCCAGGTCATGGTTTATCCCAAAGGTGCTTTTTCAGGAGGCAACTGGACTTCCTTGGTTTTTTTCTTCTTTCTTTTCTTTCTTTCTTTTTTTATTGAAATTTTTAACAAATTTTTTTTACATATATTTCCCCTTCCCCCACCCATTCCCCCCATACCCTCCCTAACCCAACCCCGACTTCCCAAAGCAAAATACAGAGTATCATATTAAACAATCATATGCTAATTTAAGCTAATAATCTATAGTCTCTTATCACCCTCTTGAACTTTTAACTCCCTTTAACTAATCTAACCTAATGTTCTCTTAACCCATTCCTTATTCAAAAAACTAATTGTAATTTTCTAGTCTTATATTTACCTTGAATATATTCTATCCATCTTTTCCATTCCAACCTAACTTCTCATTTGAATGCCTTTTAAATATGCTGACATTTTTGCCATTTCTGCTAAGTTCATTACTTTAATGTCCATTCTTCCATAGAGAGTAGATCTTCCTTCTTCCAATACTGCGCCACCAGAAGTCTCGCTGCAGTTATTAAATTCAACATCAACTTAGTGCAGTTTTGTACAACACCTAACAAAAACAGCGTGGAGTAAATTCTATCCGTTTTTTTCAGAACGTTCTGTATAATCCACCATATTTTTATCCAAAATGCTTTAACTTTTTTACATGTCCACCAGATGTGAAAATAAGTAGCATCAACACAATTTTTTTTTCTCTTTGAAGACGTTTTGCTTCTCATCCGAGAAGCTCCTTCAGCTCTGACTGGATGTGGGGAATGGAAGGAGCTATCCAAATTTGGGATAAACACCCTTAGAACGGTGTGGGAGTAGGAATGGATTTCCAGAGGGGAAAAAAAATTGCAGACTACAGGAACCATTTGCACTATTCAAGTGATCCTCAGGATGCAGATAAACCTCTAAGTCAGTGATGGCTAACCTGTTTGCCATTGCGTGCCAGTAGGGTGGGTGCGGGGGGGGGGGAGTCGCATGCATGTGTGCCCACTCTATAATTCTATGCGCCCCACCCCCATTGCATGCCAAGAGCTTGTGTGTGTGTGTGTGTGTGTGTGTGTGTGTGTAATTGTGCACACATGCACAAACACACACACACACACGCTCTTGGCATGCAATGGCCCAGTAGGCCCATTTTTCTTTCTTACTTGGCTCCAGAGACTCTCTAGGAGTCTGGGGAGGGCGAAAACGGCCGTCCCCAACTCCTCTGGAGGCCGAAAATCACCCATTTAACAACTTCCGGTGGGACCGGAAGGCCGTCTTTTTTGCTGTTCTCAGCCTCCAGGGACTTTCTAGGAGTCTGAGGAGGACGAAAACAGCCTCCCCCCGCCCCCCCCCCCAGAGGTCCTCTGAAGGCTGAAAATGCCCATTTGACAACTTCCGGTGGGACTGGAAGTTGTCAAACGGGTGTTTTTGGGCCCAGAAAACCTCCTGGGGGGGAGAGGAGGCCATTTTCACCCTCCCCAGACTCCAGCCTGTTTCCCGACTACTGGTGGGCCAGAAGACCCGAAAACAGCACACGTGCCCACTGATATGCCATAGGTTCGCCATCATGGCTCTTAAGTGCTTCAACGACCCCTCTAAAAGGATTGCCAAGGACCAGCTGTCTGCAAGGAGTATCAATCCTTCCATTCCGCACCATCCTGTCAGAGCTGAAGAACTTCTTGGAGGAGAAGTGAAATGTCTTCAAAGAAAAAAAGAAGAAAGTCCAGTGGCTGCCTGAAAAAGCACCTTTGGGACAAATTTAAGGAGCCTGTGTAGCGTAGGGGGCTAATGCCTCCTACTAAAGGCAGCATTAACACCAGCTGCCTGTAATTTCTATGAGTTCAATCCTAGCCAGGCTCAAGGTCGACTCAGCCTTCCATCCTTTCTAAGGTGGGTAAATTGAGGACCCAGTTGTGGGGCAATAAGCTGACTTTGTATAAATATATACAAAAGTATGAAGGCTATTGCTTAATGCATTGTAAGCCGCCCTGAGTCTCTGGAGAAGGGCGGCATATAAATAAAAATAAAAATAAAAAAATTAAAAAATTTGAAAAACTGATTTAAAAAAAAACAAAAAACCACTCTGGACACAAGGGGGCACTAGCAGGCTATGTCTAATTCGTTGCTGACTCCGAAAATTGGAAATGTCTGAACGTATATATTTATTTCATCCTCCTGGGGTTACAGGTCTCCTCCAGTTGGGAATGACTCAGAACAGTATGCATCCCAATCTCTATAAATAGAGTTTAAAGCAATAGAATGAAAAATCAGCCATAAGTGTTTATTCCGGCCATTCCCCACCTCCACCTCTGGGTTTGATGGTAATAACCAAGCAATGCCTGACTGCTCTTTAGAAGGCCAGATCCTGAAGAGGAAACTCAAATACTTCGGCCACCTAATGAGAAGGAAGACTCCCTGGAGAAGAGCCGAATGTGGGAATGATGGAGGCAAAAGAAGAAGGGGACGGCAGAGAACGAGGTGGCTGGATGGAGTCACTGAAACAGTCGGCGTGAGCTTCAATGGACTCCGGGGGGGGGGGGGTAGGTACGGTGGTTTCAGCAGGTTCTGACCAGTTCTGGAGAACTGGTAGCAGAATTTTGAGTAGTTCGGAGAACCAGTAGTAAAAATTCTGACTGGCCCAGCCCCCATCTATTCACTGTCTCCCGAGTCCCAGCTGATCGGGAGGAAATGTATTTATTATTTATTATTTCAATTTATAAACCGTCCTTTTCCTTGCGGACTCAGGGCGGTGAACAGCCAGAATAAAACATGGTACACAAAAGTTAAAAACAATTAAAAATTATTAAATATTATTTGGCCAAGAATTAAAACAACCGAATTTAAAATCAAATTCAAATTTAAAACGGAGGATGGGATCAGGCTAGCCCAGCTAGATGGAATAAATGTGGTTTTAAGGGCCCGACGAAAGGTCCGGAGATCTGGAATCCTGTGTATCTCCGGGGTAGATCATTCCAGAGGGCGGGCGCCGCCACAGAGAAGGCTCTCCCCCTGGGGGTCGCCAGCCGACACTGTCTGGCCGACGGCACCCGAGGAGGCCCTCTCTGTGCGAGCGTACTGGCCCCATACTGGAAATGGGGATTTTACAGTAACCTTCCCCTGGATTGGGACGGAATGGAGATTTTACAGTGTCCTTCCTCCTCCCTCGTCCACCAAGTCACAACCACAGAACTGGTTGTAAAAACTTTGAAACCCACCCCTGGTAGTAGGGGACAGGAAGGCCATCGTCCATGGGGTCGCGATGGGTCGGTCACAACTTCGCAACTAACAACAACAACAACGAGAGGTTTCCTAAAGACCAGCTTGGGCATTTATAGGCAGTCCTCAACTTACAACCAATTCATTTAGTGACTGTTCGAAGTTACAACATGTGATGGCTCCCCTGGATGATGCTTCCCCAGTTATCTCTCCAGAT